>JAWNPY010000063.1:42883-108164 GCA_035078625.1 Scaptodrosophila scaptomyzoidea
GGGAAATATTATATCAAATTTAGTTATAAAAAAAGAATTGATAATTTCAATTATTTACCTCAATCATTTTCTCACGATTCTTTGTGGGATTCATTGGCGGTTCTGTTAGCAATATTTTTGTATTTGTGGGATCAATATCCATTTTCTTGGGACCAAATGTATAATCCCAGACATGACACATATCATCCCAGTTCCGAACTACGCCATTTTCCATTGGATAGGAAACTTCTAATAGTGAGCGCAATAGTGAAGCTTCATCGCCGACCATAAGGTCCTGTAAAGGTTGAATATTTCAATTAATGGTTTGTCTCATAAATACAAATAAAGAAATAAATAAATAAAGGAGAAAAATTCCTTTTCTTTGAATTTTTATCAACAATATAACAAACAATTAAAGGATTATTATTATTGTTGTACGCCAGGAATAATTGAATTTTTTGATAAAACATATTTACATATACCTTTTTTTTATTGTGATTTGATTTGATTTATTAATTTATTTGATTTTTTTTCTTGCTTTCTTTCAAAATTGCTTTGCTTGAGTTTCATTTATTATTAGTAATATATTTTTTTTTTTGTTATATGAAAGGAACCAAATCTTCAAATAAATATAAATTAAATTGAAATTAATTAAAAATGAAATCTTCTTTTTTTCCTATGGCGTAAAACAAACATTAAGCAAACATTTTAACAAAACAATTAAATTACATGCAATAAAATTACACAAAAATTACACACATAAAACTTACAATTAAATTGGGGGCTTTTTAAGCTACTAAAGAAATGTCTACTTGTGTTAACTACAACATAAATAAATTAAAACATATCTACAACAAAAGCATAAAAATGGCAAATTACAAAAACAATAAAAATTTAAGAAACAACAAAGAATAAAAAAAAAACAAGTGGGAAAAATTAAAAAAAAAGATTTTAATTTAGGAAACTCTTCATAAATTTATTTATTTCACACACACATTTATTTATTTATTTAAAAAAAATAAATATAAGAAAAACATTAAAACAACAAACATCAGAATAGAATAAATTGTTTTTTGTGTATATAAAACTTTGTTGTGTGTTCCAAATAATTTTTTTAATTTTGCTTGTTTTTTTTTATGTTGCTTGTTTTTGTTCGTTTAGTTTAAATGCAATTAAAAAACACTTGAAATAGAATATTTAATTTTTTTTTTTTGGTTTTTTTTCTTGACTTACATCGACATGTAAATCCTGTAAAATATATATATTTTTTTTTTGTTATTAAAAAAAAGATGTAAAAAAGAACAGAAAAATTTATAAGAATATTAAAAATAAAGCAAGATATTTTGTATATATTATCATATATAATATTAAATATAAGTATTGTTTATGTGATGTAAAAACTAGAAACTATCAAATATTGTTTAAATTTTAGGCTAGCTAAATTAAAGTAAAATTTAATGATCTGTCACCGAAATAAAACATTTCCCATTAAACTTTGATTGGCTTCGTTTTAATCCAATTAATTAGAAACAATTTTATTTAGTTATTTACAACCTGCCTTCCTAATTTCTAATTTGTTTCTTGTCAGCAAACTCATAACAAAATGCATAATGTTTTAATGACCAATGAATGAATATGAATGAATGAGAATATTTGAATGTTTATTTGTGGATGGAAAAAGGAAAAACAATAAACAAACTAATTTTTTGTTTTATATGAATATGAATATAAAATGAAAGACAAAAATAATAAAAAAAAAAAAAGAATAAAATAAAATCTTGCTAAATAAATATTGCAAGTTATTTTATAATATATAGGATATATATTTGAGCTATGTAGATAAATGTCTCTGTTTTTATATGAGTATTAAAATAAAATTATATAATTGTAATTCCATACAAAAGTACGCATTTTATACCTTAACTTCGATGTCACCAATTTTGTTAACAGCTCGAATTATTGGCCTGCCCACCATTGAGGGGAAAATATAGGCGGGAAAATTGCTGCCGGCATAGCCACATTTAACAAACTGCAAATAAAAGGCAAAAACAAATCAAATAAAATTAATAAACATCAAAAATAGTTCCTTAAAAAATAGTAGGTATTATAATTAAAAATGATTGAACGGAGAATTTGGCAACTTTTTTTTATGAATATCTCAAAAACAACGAAGAATTTTGGAGATCTAAAAATAATTCAGAATTTCGAGAAAAAAAAATAGGAAAATTCCTTAAAACTAGTAATATTAATTTAGCAACAATTTAAGAAGTTTCTTAATAAAAGTCTGCTTAATTGAAACTAAAAAAATCCAAAATTCGGGAAATCCCTTAAAGAACAAATTTCTTATTAATTGGGAAATTTTGGGTAATTCTTTCATAAAAGTCAAAGAAATTGGAAATTTCCCCTGTAAAGTTTCAACTTAATTTTCATTAATTGAATTTAAAGAAAAACAGCTTTTCCATTATTTTTTTTTTGGTAAGCACAATTGGAATTCTTTAATGGGCGATAGGCAAAAAAAAAATATATATATATATATATATCTGAGCGTCGTAATCACATATTGAATTTTTGTTGTTGTGCAGATAAGAAACCACTTTTTAAGGCTTTGTTGTTGTTGTTGTTTTCACCTTGTTGTAGGCTGTTGCTGCTGCTGCTTATTTTTGTTGTTGTTGTTGGTTTTTGGGCGTGTGAGTGAGTAAATTGCTTTGGCGGGTGAGTAATCCAAAAAAAAAAAAAAGAAGAAAAAAAAAACTATCCAAGCAACGTTTTCAAGTGAGGCTGAGGCAGGCAGATACCGGTAAAATATTATCAACTCTGCCTCCCACAGAGAGAAGGCGACGCCCCAAGTAGTAAAAACAAAAAATAGAAAAATAAAGCTCTGCTTAACCCACAGCAACAACAACAACAATAACAAAATGAAAAAAGTAAATGCAAAATGCATTGAAGAAGAAGCAGAAGAGAATGAGAATTATTAAGTGTGTCACTGGACGGACAGGGACAGGCTGACCAGAGCAGGGTAAATAGATAAATATATACATACCCCTGTGCCGTTATCACAAACAATGACATTCCGACCCTTGCTATCCATTTTTATATTTTTGTTTTATTTTATATTTATTATGCTTTATACTCCGCGCTCCTCCGCACTCGCACTCCAACTGGAACTGTTGTGCTCTCGACCACGACAAAAAAACCAAACGACAATGATGATGACGACGATGGCGTTGAGGTTTTTTGTTTGCCGCTCTTTGCTGCTCTTGATTTCTGTGTGTAGGCCTGTTGAAAAGTAGAAAAGTAGTGTGTGCTCCGCGGGGCTTGGGCTTCCTATTATTGTTAGATTTTTAATTAATTGCAAGTAAAAATGTAGAGCAGCTGCTTCAAATGGCACTGCCGTTTGCGTTTGATTTAATAATACTATTTATTAAAAATTGTGCCGGAGCGGAGCTAGTTGCACTTAATCATCACACACTTTCCAACCGTACTCACACACGCACACACACATACACACACACAGGCACACATACACTCAGCAAGTGTGACGAAAGTGCCTATCGATTGGCCTGGAACTGACTCAAATGAACAACGTTATGAAAAGTGTGACCGTTGGCTTAGGCGGAAACCATGAAAATTAAAAATTCAATTTGGGCAAAAATATTTATGTTTTTTTAATAAATAATATTCTTAATGTTTACAAAAAAAAAAAAATAAATTTTATTCTTATTGCTTTCTGCAATGAAAATATATCGATAGTCGCTTAAAATATCAACAGTGCGCGCGCAAAGGCGAGAAAAATCGACGATAACTCGATAACGATATTTTTGTATTGACAACCCTTCGTGTGGTACGAGTTCGAAACGAGTTGTAATTAATAATGTTTGTTAAAAAACAGAAGACGCGCGCCGCTTGCGTACAACTCAATTAATGTTTATAAACATTAAATACTAGTGCGTTGGACAAACAAAATTTTATGCCGCAATTGTTTAAATGTATGTGAGAAATAAGCAAAATTAGTGTGCAATATACATCAAAAAAGTGGGACAATATTCTTTTGTGCGTGCGTGTATGTGCCTCTGTGTGTGTGTGTGTGAGTGAGTGGATGTCTGCTGCTGGCTGCCTGCCTCTGGTATATTCAGCCATTCCCAAACGAATCGCAATTAATTAACAAAAAAAAAAAAAAAACGTGAAACATATTGCAAACAGATTTTAAATACAGAAGCGTATGCCTCTACCAAAATATTTGTATATTGGCCCCACACACACCACCACCACTCACACACACGAAATCTCGCTACACACACACACACTCATACTCACACACAAATACAAATATCTATGGGAACATAATGCAATATACATATATATGTATATTGCATCGTGGTGAGAACTTGTGGTGGTGGGATTTCAAATACAACTAAAAAGTCGAATGAAAAAAAAAAAAAAAATCACCACGGCATGGTGGTGTGTTTACGCGGCATTTTCTATAAAATTTTTTTTCACATAAACACACACACATGAATAAAAGTAGTAGTAATTAATTAAACTTTTTGGTAATTTTTTTTTTTTGTTACACGTTTTATTTCTGGCCAATTGAAAAAAAATCTAATAATACAAATACAAAAAAAAAAAAAGAAAAAAAGAATTGGAAAAAGACCTCAAACAATTCAATTCAATCGACTTGGTCAATGGAACCCTCGCCATAATATTGCGGGCAACTGAAATATGTAGTCTCAAAGCTTTGCACGCTTGGCGTTGTCAAAATATAATCTGATTCATTGTTACTATCATCCCTGTTATTAGTTTGTTGCGATTGTTGTTGTTGTAGTAGATGATGGCGATGACGATGTAACAGTAAATCCGAAGATGATTCCACATAGACCAAATTATCATCAGAATTTTTTAAGAAACCATGATTATAAAGGAGATTATTATGATTAAATTGCAATCGTCGTGTGGCCAAATGTAAATCCATTAAATCACTTGTATCCTCACTCGACTCTTCCTCTTCTTCATAATCCTCGACCGAATCATTTTCTTGTATAAATAAAAATTCCTCTAAACGATGATGATAATTATTATTATTATGATTGTTGTTGCTGTTGCTGTTGTTGTTGTTATCATTTTCTTGTTGTTGCCGATTAAAAAAACTTTCCAAACTACTTTCAATTAAACCACTCATATTAATGACTTGATTTGTTGCTCCTGCGCCTCCAGCTGCCCCAGCGCTCATCCTGGAATCGGAGCTTAAAGCTAAGCTAAAAGGTTCCGAGCCTGTGGACGAAGGACACAAGCTGCTTTGGCTGCTATTATCCTCGCTGCTCAAGAAATAGTCATAGCAACTGTGACTGCAACTTGGCTCGGTGGAAAAGGAGCCTTGAAGCAGCAGCTCCTCATCCTCAGCGCCAGCAGCAGCTGCCGCATTTCTGAGGCTTCGTCTCAAATCCTTTTTAATATAATTATTATTATTATTACTGTTGTTGTTGCTGCTGCTGCTGCTGTTGTTGTTGTTATTGTTGTTGAGTGCCGCAGCGGCAGCGGCTGCTTTATTGCGTTTACGGGATAATTTATCATCGACTTCATCGTTGCCAACGACACGCAAAATGATCCAGGCGCCAATAATGACAATTACAAACTTTTCAATCCCCGAGATTTGCCAAAAATTCTGCTTGGCGACTGGCATCAAAACGGTTTGTGTCCCCGGCAGACGACTTCCAGAGGCCAAGGCTCTCATTATTGAGACTTTGTCGCCGAGCAGAAACCACAAGGGCGTTAATAAAGTACCCAAAATGCTCGGCATCTCCCAGAAAACAACAAATAAAAAAAATAAAAAAAAAAAAGGTGGAGGAAATTTGAGTAAAAAAAAAAACAACAAAATATATAATAAATTTGATTTTGACTTGAATGGTTTGAAATTTAAATATAAACTGATCAAATATAAAACTAATGTTTATTTAAATAAAACACAGCCAACTTTAATTTGTTTTCCTTTTCTTTTTTTTTTGTTTTTGTAATTCCAGATCGAACTCGAGGAAGCAATGAATGATCTACGACAACAAATTGTGGTAGCAGCAACATCATCAACTGTAGTAATTAATAACGAACGAATCAAGACAGCAACTGAAGCAAATTTATTACAACACACGGAAGAAGAGCAAAGAGTCAGTTCCACATCTTCGCCAGCAGCTCAACAGCAACAACAACAACTACAAGAACAACAGCAATTAGAAGCTTTGAATGTTGACCAAACAGAAGCAGAAGAAGCAGCAGCAGCAGCAAGAGCAGCAGAAGGAGAAGCAGCTGGTTTACCAGGACAAATAACAAGCACAACATCATCGCCGCCTCAAATTGTAGGCGACGATGAACCACAGCAGCATCAGCCACAGCAGCAGGAACAGCAGCAGCAACCAGAAGCAGTCGTCGTCATGGCCACTTTGGACACAAGCAACGCTTTAAATGGCCAGGAAACGAACGAACAGCATCAGCAGCAGCAGCAACAAAAGATAATATTAAAATTAACTAAACATGGCAATGAATCTCAACAGAATCCAACAGATGAGCGTCGTGTGGAGCCTTTAAGGATACATTTACCAACGACAACCTTATCATCATCCTCCTCTTCATCCTCGTCCTCATCTTCGTCCTCGTCGTGCTCCAATTCCTCCACCTCATCGTCCTCATCATCGGCAGGAGCAGCTGTAGCTGCAGTGCCCAAATTAACCATACGCCCTTTATTAAACAATAGTAAACAAATCAATAAACAAATTGAACCAACTTCAGATGCTTCCTCCTGTTCCTCATCCTGTGCCGAAGATGAGCAATTAACAACAACAGTAACAGCAACAACAACAACAACGCCGCATATTGTACCAAAATTAACGATACGCGGCAATGCCAAGGAAGATTTAAATGTTGTACCAAAATTGATAATTAAAATGCCTGAAAATCCTTTACCCAAATTGACAATTAAAACAAAATTCGATGGCAATGGCAGTGAGGCCTTAACAACATCCACATCATCAACGACAACAACAACAACAACATGCTCCACAAATTGCAATTCAATGGAACAACAACAATTGAATGTTGTACCCAAATTGACAATTAAAAAATTGAATGAGGAAAATAATAAGAATATACCAAAGTTAACAATTAAAACAGGACAAGAATGCACAGTTATAATGACGCATGATTTAAATAATGCACAAAGCATACCAAAATTGACAATTAAAACAAAATCGCTAGAAAATGAAACGACATCTCCGCAATCGCCAGAAAGAGGCAGCCTTAAATTGACCATTTCCAGGCAGCAGCAGCAGCAGCTGCAGCCAGAAACTGATGAGGATAATAAAGTAGAAGAACGTATACCCAAAATGACCATTAAAACGAATAATAATAATGTTGTCGATCAGCAACAACAACAAATACAACAACAACCGCCGCATGTGCCCAAATTAACCATAAAAAATCTTTGCTCGCCCAAGCACAAAGTTCGTGCAATTTTAGAAGAACCCAAAACCGCAATGCAAACAACAACAGCAGCAACAATAACAACAACGCCAATTGTAAATGGTCTTAATGACAATGATGAAATGCGTCGTAATTCCGATGATATGGACATTGATGATGCCTTATCCAAGGAGCATGATCCAAAAATGTTTCATAATCGTAATGGTATTATTATTGAGCCACAGCAGCAGAAGCAACAACAAGCTGAAAAGCATAATATTGTGGAAATGGTTGATTTAACATCATCGCCTTCGCCAGGCTCATCGCCAGCCCATAATAATCTTAATTTAGCCATGCATACAACATCAAATATATTGTTAAGTCAATTGACAGCACCGCCCAAGAATTTTAATTCATCCAATTATAATTCAGCCAAATATCCACAATTAACTGAACGTTTAATGGCCAATGGAGGAGGAGCAGGAGCAACAACAACTGCTTCACCAGCAGCAGCAGGAGCAGCTGCCTCAGTTCCAATTAAACCCACAGAGCCTGCTCCACAGCCCATCATTGATTTGGATACACCCGAAGGAAGTCCACAAGTGGAAGAAGACGAAGAAGAAGAAGAGCCACAAATTATGCACAATCATTTAAATCATATAAATCATGACAATCAACAGGATGATCAGCAGCAAGAGCAGCAACAGGCAGACGAAGAAGATGAAGATGAGGATCAAGAGCATTTAAATAATAATCAAAAAAATCAAATAAATCATTTAAAGCGTCAAAAGGCAAATGAATCTCTGGCGGAAGTAAGTGAAATTTAATTAGAAACAATTTACAATTAGAAATTAATGAATTATGCCTTATTTCAGCTTATAACCCATAAACAACGTCGTCTTAATTGCCTGGAGGAAGCAGCAGGAGCGGGAGCAGCAGGAGTAGGAGCGGCAGCTGCCACCACAGGAAATTCATCAGCTCATCATCGTTCGCGTAAACAGAAACATGAACGCATACTCAATACGGAAATGGAAGATGCCTTATTTCCCACAATTACAACGCCCATGGACGCCCAAGAACAACAGCAGCAGACGCAGACATCTCCTCCGCCTCCGCCTCATTCCAATGGCACAATTATTGTTAATAACAATTTGGTTAACGATTTAATAAATGCCAATGAATTGACACCAACAATTGTAATGCCCACAACGGCTAGCAAGCGACGTGGTCGACCCAAACGTGCCACACCAGCAGCAGCTCCAGCGGCAGCAGCAGCCAGTAAATTAAGTCCCGAAGAGATTGCCGCTGCCCAGGAGGATTTAAATAATATCATAATTGAGAATTCAGCCGCACAATCGCGACGTGTTCAATTGCTGCGCAAACGTTTGGCCATTGATATGGTCAGTTCGGATAATTTGGACAGGGAAAGGCAATTGACGGAGGCCGATTGCAGCAGCAGCATTGAAAATGAGCAAATGGACGAGGCGGCGGGGGCGGCAACAACAAATACGCCCAGACGTGGACGTGCCTCGGCTAGACGACATCAAACGCCCGCTGCCAGCGTCAGTGGCGGCAAAGGATTACGGCAAAAGCGTCAAAATAAACAAATGAATAATTTGTCAGAGGCAGCCAATGATGGCAATGGTGGCAATATCAGCGATACGGAAACCAATAATAACATGTCCTTCAATATGACCTTATCCGCCCAAATTGATTTAACCCTCTGCTCCTCGTCCTCATCCACGTCCACCAGCAATGGCAGCTCATTGACCGCCTTGACGGCCACTTCCAATTTGGCTGTGGGCACAAATGTCAGTGGCAGTGGCGGCAGCACAATGTCCTCATCTATGCTCCCGCCCACAACAATTTTATCCTCGTCAGATCCTTTGCCGGATGTTATATTCCAGCCCAATGATTTCTCCTCAATTATGGCCACACAACAATTGCGTTCACCGCTACGTTCCAGCATCAGTGGCAATGATTCGCTGGAAGAGGATAGTAATTATAGTAATTTAGAGAATTCGGGAGGTAAGCGAAAGAAAACAGAAATCAAAACCAAAGAAAAGCCTAGAAATTAAATGCATTCATTTTATTTTGCAGATGAATCTTTGAGCATCAACAATTTGGTTAGCATGTCAGCGGCCAATGGCGTGGTTTCAGGACGTGGTCGAAAACGTGGTCGTGGCTCTCGTGGCGGTGGCATTCGTAGCGGTGGCGGCGGCAGTGGCTCCACACGTTTATCCAATGCGGCTGGACCACGGGCGCCGCGTATGAGTCGTGGCGCCAGTGCTGTGGCCAAGGCCATTGCCATGAATCGGCCACGTTGTGTGGGTGGATTAAAGCATACGCCAGATCCCGAGCGTTTGAAAGGTTTATTTAGTCCGGTAAGTGAAATCAAGGAAACCAAATGCAGCTGTTGATACAAAAAATTATCGATAACAGTTTGAACTTGACTCTGGTTTTTTTGCTGAACTTTTTTAGCTTTCTTTTGTTTTGCTAAGCCTTTATTTTTTTATCAGCTTCTTCCAAGGCTTTTTTTCTTTTTGTTAATTTCCTTTAACTTGCTACTCTTGAGCCCTTTTTATTTTTAGGTCCTAAGTCTTTTTTTTTAACTGTTTATTTTTATCAAATTCTTTTAAAGCATTTCTTTTTTTTTCTAAGCGTTTTCAGCTACTTTATAGCCATTTTTGTCCGCTGATCTTGATTTTTTTATTGAAGAATTTTGATATTTAATTTTTACTTATTTTCTATTTCCAATTTGCAGTCACCGCAAGTTTTTGAGGAAGATACTCGTATGAGCGCTGATCTTAATAATAGCAATCAATCTCTGACGGGCATGGAACCGCCTTTAACACCACAAAAGTAAGTTGAAATAAATGAATGCTAAATTTAAATATTAAATTATATTCTTTCCAATTCTGCAGACAACCTGATTTTCTCAATAATGAAGAATCACAGTCTTCAATTGTTAGCAATATGAGTTTAATGGATTCATCTAATCAGGGTTTATCCATGGATACGATTATTGGTTCCGCATTAAAAAGGCCCAAGAAAAAGAAAATGGAAATTTGTGTGGCCGAAGAGTAAGTGTAAAAATAATCTAAATAAATGTGAAATATATTTAATTTCTTTCCTCATATTTATATTATTTGTAGTACGGATTTTAATGCCTCATCTATAGCGGAATATGACTGGCCGCCGCCCAAGGGCTGTTGTCCGTCAAAGAATCGTGATACGTTTATGATCCAGGAGCAGGTGGCCCTCTATTTGGGTATTACGAGTTTTAAGCGTAAATATCCGGATTTACCGCGTCGCGCTGTGGACATGGAGGAGCGCAATTGGCTGCAGGAGAAGGGCTTAGTTTCAGAGAAAATGTGTGATTTAGGGATAACGGCCGTTTGGGCCTCGGATATATTGGATATAATGTATGCCGATTTTTATGATAAATACGAGGAATACAAGGAATACATCCGGCAAAAGCATCTCAAGGAAATTGAGGCCAAGCAAAAGGCGCTCGGCCTCACCGTCTCCAATGGACGCGGCCTGCAGGCGCGCGATCGAGCCATGCTTTCGGCCAGTAAATGGAATGTTTATTTTAATAAAACGTAAGCATCAAATCTAATTAAATATATTACATTTTTAATGCCTTTGGCTTTTGCCTTTTTGCAGTCGGAAAGAGGAACGTTTGGCTTGTTTGGATTTACAGACATTCACCATGAATTTGCCGTTGCCTGCTACGGCGCCAACAGCCACACAATTATACCGTTCCATAGCCAATTCAGTGCGTTGTGCTGCCCAGGCAGAGAATATACCAGAGCCGCCCACATTGCTGCCACCGCGTGTCTATGATTCCGCCCGTAATAATCTAGAGTATACATATCCATTGGCTCTAGTGCCTAGGCAATATACGGCCAGTTATCGGGAATATACGCCACAGGAATTGAGGTATAAACCGAGAGAGAGAGAGAAATCCATTTGAAATTAAACTAATTATGTATAATTTTTTTTATAGAACTTATCCGCTTAATACGGCCTTGGCTAAACCCTGGCTAAATGAAGTTTCAGCTGAGAATTCATCAGATCAGGCAGCCTTTGCCGCCGCCTCCTCGTCCTCCTCCTCCTTGCGCAGCAGCATTAATCGTAGAACAAAACGTAAACAGCAGCAATTATTAAAATTAACAAGTGATAATAATGATGAACAACAACAACAATTAAGAAGCGCTAGCCTGTCTCAATCCTCAAGCAGTGAAAGTGGCAGTGAATCGGTGAGTTTCGATAAATCGATAAATGTAAAGCAGTTAATTATTATTGTTTATTTCGTTTACAGGAAAGCGGCGATGATGATGATAGCAACTCCTCGTCCTGCTCATCAAGTTCCACCAGCGACAATGACGCTGATCTTGCTGATGATGCCGAATTGAATGAGCCGCCACTTGGCTGTGGCGTTTGCCTGCGTAATCAGCATAGAAATGCAAATGATTTGCCCGAAACTTTTATACAATGTTATACCTGCCGACGAAATGGTAAGTAGGGAAATGTTTAACCCATTGAATTAATATAATCCTTGCTTCTTCCTTTATTTTCCTTTCCTTTCAGTTCATCCCAGTTGTATAGAAATGCCTTATCGCATGGTTAATCGCGTACGCAACTACAATTGGCAATGTGCCGAATGCAAATGTTGCATTAAATGTCGACGACAACAGCAGCCGAATAAAATGCTTTATTGCGAACAATGCGATCGTGGTTATCACATATATTGTTTAAATGTTAAAACAGTGCCAGATGGTAAGCATTTTAAAATCAAGATTTTATTCAATTTTCTATTTATTAATCGAATTTAATTTGATAAAGGTCGCTGGAGCTGTGAACGTTGCAGCATTTGTATGCGTTGTGGTGCCACAAAACCAGAAGGTTTGCCCCAACAATTGTTGGCCTCACCCAATAATAATAATAACAACAATAATAATGGTGATAAACAGTTGAAGCCGGTTAAGCATAAAAAAGTGAAATGGATTAATGAATATCGCATTGATCATATAACAAAATTACGTGAACATTGTACAATGCTTTGTGTTCCTTGTGCGCGTGTTAAGCCCACAAAACGTGCTTCAACAACACCAACAACAAATAATAATAATAATAGCAATAATAATAATAATTCAGGCTCTCCTTCTGCCAAGGCAACAACAACAACAGCGGCAGCAGCAGCAACAACAACGAGTAACAGTATCAATGGCAGCAGCACTACAACAACAACGACAACTACAACAACAGCAGCTTCGATTACAACCACATGCAACTCTGTTGGCAACGCAAGTGAGAATATTATGGCGCCACCTATGGAAATAATAAAAACGCTGCCGCCACCGCCGCTGCCAACGACAGCCACAGCAGCCAATGATATTATAACAGAAGTGACAACAGCAACAACAACAGCCGCACAACAACAACAGCAACCACAACCAGCAACAACATCCATAAACATAGCACCGCCGCCAGTGGTTGCCTGAGTGGGAGTTATACGTTATTGTGCCAAGGCCCTGCGCACTTTAACGAATTTGTAGTAATTAATCTTTAATTTTTTCTCTCTCTGTGTGTGTGTTTTATGTTTATGTGTGTGTTGTTGTTGTTGTTGCTTGGTGGTGGGGAAAATGCATAATGAAAAGAAGAAAAAAAATAGTATTAAAACCTGAAAAATCCCCCCTCCCTGCCCCCTGCCCCAGCCACCCATTTAATTTTCTTTTTTTTTTCTGTTCATGACAAACAATTTAGAATCAAGTTTAAAGTTAAAAATAATATATATTTATAAGTTTTAGTATCTAGGAGATTAAAAAGAAAAGAATAATTTTTTTTGTATAGTTTTTTTATGTGTGCTTGCAACAACAACAATAAATATTTAACTATTAATTTTTTTTTTTTTAATATGTATGTTATTTTTTTATATTATTATCATTATATATTTTTTCGCTATTCTCTTCATTTACAGCTATGCATAAATTTAATTTTTATTATTTAAGGGCAAAAAACAGAAATGAAACAAAACAAAAAAAAAAACTTATTGTATTATAAATGTAAACAGAAAACAAATATTTACAAAACAAAAAAAAAAACAATTCACACTACTATGCAAACAAGAAAACAAAAACTGCAACAAAAATATACTTAAAAAATTGACACAAAAATTAAATATATATATAAATAAATGTTTATGTTAGTTACTTTTAGTTTTTAAGCTTAAAACAAAAAGGAAATAAACTTAATTATTAAGCGAAAAACGAAAAAAATTTTTAAATTTAGTTGAGCAAATAAAAATATATAAATATTAAATCTATATATATATATATAAATATATTTTATGCCTGTGTGTATGTCTACTTAATCAAAGTTTTTTTTTTTGTGTTTGAAAACTAAAAAAAAAAGAAAAACAAAATAATACATAAAATTCTTATTAAACAATTAATTGATATTTAATTTTTAAGGCAAACAAAAAAAAAACAAACAAAAATTAAAAAAAAAAAGAGAATACAAAAGTCGAATAAAAACAGCAGCAGCATTCTAATAAAATGATGATTTTTGTTTTTATTTTATTTACCTGAAATTTAACATTTAAACTAGGGGATAAAAACAACTCAGCTTAGCAATTTGGGTAATAATTTCTCCACCAAATCATGGCCATTGCGCCATAAAATGATTTTGGCTATGAAATCCTCACGATGTCCTGGCAATTTGTCATGCAACTCAAAGTTGCGACGCAAACAGGCAAAATCATTGGAGCCCAATTTGAGCATGGGACACAAATCATTGCAGCTATCGCCAATAAAAGCCATGCGCTTATAAATTCCACTCTGAATGAGCTTGTCAATAATCGAGCCCTTGCAGAGATTCTGTGGACAATGAGGACATTTGTCGTTGAGCATTAAGGGCGTAAGGAGCAATCGTTGATCCGGCTGGACCACAGCCGGATTGGTATAGACATAATGAAATAAATCCTCAATGTTATAAGTGCTGAGCCAATTGTAAATGATAAAACTGTTTGCATCGCTAACAATTATCGTGTCCACCAGGGAATGTTTGTTCAATTGACGAATGAGTCGCAGCATGCCGGGCACAGCCTGAATCAGGGCCACAGTTTCGGCAATTTGGGGGCACAATACTTGATTGTGCATGTGCAGTTTATGCAGGACTTTCTGCATAAATTCGTTCCACTTCCTGGCCTTGGGCAGTTGCATGAGGGCGGGTGAGAGATCCTTCTTGGGCAGCATTTCACTGATGACCAAATACGAGTCCTTTTCTATTATGGTATTGTCAAAGTCCAGGGCCACCAAGATGCGATTCGAATTGCCTCCAGCCGCCGAGGACGCCGACGACGACGACGCCTGACGTTGGGCAAATTGTGTGTACCAATTGCGCCATTTCCAGAGCCTCATTGTAGAGGAGGAGTGGGAGGTGGAGGAGGAGGAGGAATTTTGGAGGGAGAGGAAAGCCAAAAGAAAAAACTGTATGGGGGAAAATAGAAACTGTCTATTAAACTAAAAACATTTTGTATTCATTTAATTTTATTTGCTTAGCCTTTTTAGTTTTTTTTTAGTTTTTGTAACAAGCACAATCAAAGCAAGTAATACAATAATTTATAGGGGAGAGTGGGCGATTATGAGACAGTCAATTCATCTCATCTCATCCCGCCAACTCTCCCTTATTATCCTTTTTTCCAAGAGAGAGAGAGAGAAAGAGAGAATATTATAAATCGTTCCTTTCTTTATTAATTTTTGTTTTCAAGTTTTAGGAACTGTACATTTAAATTTTAAATATATCATTTTTTGTTTTGTATATTTTATGTATTTTAACTAGAAACCCTTTAATTTATTTTTTGGTTTCTCAGACAATATCACTTTTTATGGAGTTTTAAAAATAAACTAACAATAAGTTAAAATGGCCATAAATCACGCTTTGGTTTGCAACTTAAATAATAAATTTTCATTTACTTGGAATCTCTTGGAAAGTTTTGTTTTTTTAAGTTTAAATTGGTTAGTTTGTTTTTTTTGAAATATTGTCACAGAAAATCGTTTAAATATTTTTGTTTTTTAGCTAAATACATTTCCAAAAAAGTTGTTGTAATCAAAAATAAATTCACATTTAAATATTTATATATATATTTTTGATATTAATTAGCTGGAAAGACATCAATGTATTTTTTGTCCAGAATTATTATTTTAAACCGTAGTTTGTACATTTTGCACTGCATTTGAGAGTTCTACCTTGGAAGGTATTAAATAAAAGGCCGGATTCATGGTCTCGCCACAAGGACATTTACAAGCTGAAGCAAAAAACAAACAACAACAAGTTAAAATATAGTTTATATTGTAATAATTATTCTCCAACTTACAATTCACCCAGCTGAAATTGCCCAATTTCTGCTGACATTTAGGGCAATAAAGATGACCCTGGGGATCCAGCATTATGCGTGACATCCACGCAATGGGCTCAATGAACAAAACACTCCGGCAAAATGTCACGCCATGCTCTCGCCTGGGCGAATTTAACGAGGCCTGCCTAATCCGATTGGCCAGTTCTTCCAGCATGCGAGGACCTGCCACATTCCTTGAGGTGGAGGGCGCTTCTGTCTTTAGATTTACAGCTACGGCCACTGGAGCAGCAGCATTGCCATTTTTCTGCTGCTTTTGTGGTGAGTTGTTCTCGGTTCGGGGCATATGCTCCAAAAGATTGGATTTATTGGCCAAAACTCGACGACATTTGCGACAACGAAACACATTCGGTTCGGGATTCTCGCGAGCAATCGCCGGATCTGGCCGTACCACATTGTGATAGCTTTGGGATAAGATTTTCGCCTTGCGCATTTGCTCGCCAGCCAAGCGCAGACGATGGATTTTATAGCGCCTGCAATTGGGCTCAATTTTACAGCCCATGCGATAATATAATCTCAATTGCTTCTCAAAGCCCGTGTTCGGCTGGATGAGGCGACGCTTGGACTTGACCAAAT
The DNA here is from genome assembly GCA_035078625.1 of Scaptodrosophila scaptomyzoidea. Lineage (NCBI taxonomy): Eukaryota > Metazoa > Arthropoda > Insecta > Diptera > Drosophilidae > Scaptodrosophila > Scaptodrosophila scaptomyzoidea. The sequence goes on from JAWNPY010000063.1 coordinate 59,304, forward strand.
CAAAGGCAGATTCATAATCCAAATGATGACGCTTCATAATGAAAGCAATGACAGCCGAGGCGCTGCGACTCACACCAAAATAGCTGGAAATTTCAAATAGATTAATAAGAAAGAAAGGTTTAAAACCCAAAGAATCATACCAATGCACCAGAACATTGCCTGGACTGGGCTGATCCAGTACAGCTGAGATAAAATCCACACAACTTTCCAAATGTTGTAAAAGATCCTCACGCGGCATATCGGCAACTAATTGGTTTATTTATGATTATTATGAATGAAAACTATTCGAATTTCTCTCTCTCTCGCTCTCTCTTACCCTGTATATATTTGATTGTGAGAAAGGAGGCCTCCAAAATATGCTGAGGCAGTGGAATGGCATCCAAGGTCAAAACATGGCTAATGCGCAAGGCTCGCAAAGTTTCCATGCTGCAGGCAGCAGTCAAGTTCCCTAAATTAAAATAAAGTTAAATAAACATTATCATTTATAGGTCAGGTGCGTGCTTTTTCTTACCCAAATATAGGCCAGGTTCAATTTCGTCTACGCTCACAGGACCACCATCGAAATCCTCACGCAAAAGCTTGACAGGATTTCGACGACTCACTGGTGGAGCCGGAGCCGCAGCAGCTGGAGGAGAAGCTTCAGCCATTTTTGGGCAACAACAAACAAATTGTAAATGTTGCTAAAAATGCCACACCCACCGCCCACTAAACTTAAACGATAACAACAACGACTAGCAACTTTATTCGAAATAGTCGATTGTAACTCGATGTGATTTTCTTATACAACCCTGCTACACTGCAAAAGAAATACAAAAAAAAAAAAAAAAGTAGAACTATTAAAATTAAATAAGTAAGAACAACAATGACCACATTACGACCATTCACATGTGATGATCTATTTAAATTCAATAATGTGTGAGTAAATATGTTTGATTTTGATAGATAAATGTAATTGGGAATTACAATTTTGTATAGAAACTTCGATCCACTAACTGAAACATATGGACTATCATTTTATACACAATATTTGGCCCGGTGGCCGGAATATTTTCAATTGGCCGAATCACCCAGTGGCCAGATAATGGGCTATATTATGGGCAAAGTGGAGGGACACACAGAAAACTGGCATGGCCATGTGACAGCCCTGACCGTTTCACCCGATTACAGAAGGTTAGGTTTGGCCGCCTTGTTGATGAACTTCCTGGAAGATATTTCTGAAAAGTAAGTCAAAATCAAAAAGTAAAGCTAACTATTGTATACTCAATTTCTTTCTTTGTGCCCCAAACAATAGAAAACGCGCCTATTTTGTTGATTTATTTGTACGGAAAAGCAACAAAGTGGCCATAAATATGTATACGAATTTGGGTTACATTATTTATCGAACTATACTCGAATATTATTCTGGAGATCAAGATGAAGATGCCTACGGTATGAAGGAAATAAACAAATAGATTTAAGCCTTTAATATGATAATGATAAATTTGTCCTTCTGTTTTAGATATGAGAAAAGCGCTTTCCCGCGATGTTAAAAAGAAGTCGGTTATTCCACTACCGCAACCTGTACGCTTGGATGATATAGATATGAACTGATCTTCCCCCAATTTGCCTTTGCCCGCCATTGCATTTATTTCCCCAATTTACTAATACTTTAATTTTTTTTCTATAAGCACGAAAGTATTTTGTTTGTTTTCTTGATTTCTCCCCCAAAATTCCTGTTCATATAACTACTTTGATTACCCAAGAAGAACCAGCAAACTAATTAAATTCACAATGTTTTCTTTTTTTTTTTTTGTCAATAATCCAATTTCAATCAATTTTTTGTAATTATTTTGAAGATTCTTAATGATAATGCTGAAGCTCTAGAGTAAATAACTGAAATTATATTACGTATGCCAACCAATATTCAATTCATCTAAGGTAAATAACTTGAAAAACTTTATTTTTTTATTTATATGTTATTGACAATAAGTATCTAAAAACAACAAAAAAAGAAAAAAACAAGTCCAAAGAGTTTATAATAAATTTAAGTGTTGTGTAAGTTTTGTTTGTAACAACAACAACAACAATTTGTAAACTTGTCTCCTAAGGCCGGAAAAAACAAATGATTTGATAAATTCTAATTAATTATTATTTCACTTATCCCACAGATTACGATGCGCGAACTGCGCCATTATATGAATCAAAATCACTATCATTAATTAAGCAAAGATGCTAAAATGCAGTTTGTCAAGACAAATATTGTAAAAATTGGTTTTATCAATGAATAAAACTTGACTTTAAAGACACTTTAACTGCCTTTTTTTTTAATTTAATTTCTGTGGAGAGTTTACATTGTAAAAGTGTGACCAAAACAAGAAAAAGAAAAACAAAGTGGCAGCTTTGCAGTTTATTGGATACTTTTGTCATCGGCATTCGATATCGATACTGAATAAATATAAAAATTTTTTCCACCACTATTGCGCAGCCAACAAAAAATTTATTGTAGAGTGGAAAAGTTGAATATTTGTTACTTTAGTGTGCAATTAAATAGATAAAAACTGCTTTAAAGCAGAATAAATTAACATTGACGCGGTAAGTTAGTAAATTTGTATGGTTTTTACAACAAATTATTCAATTATATGTGAAAATTTGTCAAGTACAAGGTAAACGGTAAATGTTAAGCCCCCACCCCCGCCAATGGTTGCTTATGGTGCTTGACGCTTGTGTGTGTGTAGAGTATAGAAAACATCCAAGAAAAAGCTATGGTCTATGGCGATTTTAAAGTCAGCGGGGGTGTGGTGGCTTCACAATACACACACACACACAAATACATCAACAATTGTGAGTGTGTGTGCGTGTGTGTGTATACGATAAATTAGCTCAAGCATACGGAATTTTATTAAACAAAACCACACAAACATTTTTCCAAAATGTAAACAATAAATGATGCCAGCTTGGCCAAGTGGTGATAATGAATGGAAAATGTTGCAACAAAATATATATATATTTTTAATCTCAATTTACAATTTTGTTGTACACAAAAAAGAGTGTTGCCAACTTCAAATTGCTTCTAAATAGGTTGATTTTATTTTTTTCATTCATTTAATTTAAAAGAAAAAAAAACAATACATGGGCAAATGTAAGGGCAGGGAATGTGTTATTAATTTTAAATATGTTGTAAATTATAAATAATTGCCAGTAAGGATACTCGGCAACTCTATAGACAGAGTAGTGCATTTTCACCATGTTTGTTGGTGTTGTTGCCTCCCACCTATTTAAATTGAGTACACACTGTGCAACTGCCCTAAAGTCGCTCTCACTCTATCTCTCACTCGCTCGCTCTCACGCACTTACATACATACACACACAACCTAACCCTAATGCACTGCGACGCTGCTGCCGCGGTCCAACATAAATCGTTGGTCTTTCCAGTCACTGTCACTTGTCTTTTTCGCTTTGCCTTGCTTGGTCGGTCGGTCGGTCGCTTGTGTGTGTGTATTTTCTTTGGCTTCTACGCCGCCTTTGCCAAGAACAAGTTTTTTTTTTTTTGTGTATTTTTCGAAACTTGCCACAAGAGAAGAAGAAGCAAGAAAAAATACTCCAATTTTGAAGTGATATATACAACAATTTTAAAAGTGCATATAATATTTTTTTTTTTTACATGTGTTTAAAATTGAAGACTTGATAAACAAAAAACAACTAAAACTCTAAAATTTCAATTCAAGGTTTGTTGCACACACACACACACACACACAAACATTTAAATAGTTTGCAGGTAGCAAAGCATTTTTTAATTCTCACAGCGGAAATGTACAAGAAATGAGTAACAAAAACAGACAGCAATAACAACAACAACAAAACTGGCCTGGTTGGTTTTCTTTTGCCTCTTTTTGCTTTGTTTGCTCTTTCTTGTATCTCAACGCGCCGCTTTCTCGTAGCTTCTTCTTTTTCTCGTCGTCGTCGTGTTCGGCTTCCTCCATATTTATTATTATTTCTCTCTCTCTCTCTCTCTGTGCCCTTTTGTTTATTTATTTTAACTGCTCCTCATCCGGTTAAATATAAGTATATAAATAATTACTTAAATAGCAACAACAAATTCTTGGAATAAATTCCCCTTGACATTTTTCTACCTACTTGAAAATTTACCTGCTTTTTCTTGTCCTTTCTTTTTCAGGTGTGGTGTAAAGCGCCTTAATCACCAACCAAGATGAGTTACATGCCAGCACAAAATCGTACAAGTAAGTTTAAAAAAATTAACAAAACCTTACAATAAATAAATAGAGAATTTTAAGTTTTAAGCCTAAATTAGTCGTTCGGACAATTAGCCAGCCAAATTATTTGAGAAGTTAGTTTTATTAGAAAGAGAAGAATTAACAAAAAAAAGGCTTCAGTTTTCTCCAAAATTCCTCAGAATATCGCAAAGAAAACAAATATGTTTCAAGTGGCAAAAACATATGCAAAACACATGACAAAATAAAGAAGACAGTAAAAAAACTAACATATTTTCTCAGCAATAAATTTGAAATGAATTAAAAGTGTAAATATTTTATTATTATTTCCTGGGTATAATATAACTTTTATTTTGTAAAAACTATATAAATTTTTCTCCTGTGATGTGAAAATTTTCTGGGCACAGTGAACATAAACAATCTGATTATAAATTTTATCATTTTCAATTAATATCCTAGGACTGTCTTAATTTTCCAGAGCTTTCTAGAACCATCTTAAAATTGTCTCTTGCTTTTTTAAGGCTTCTCCATGATTTTTGAAAATTTCCTTAATCTTTTAAGATATTTTCTATAAATATTTGCTTCAATTTATAGATATTTTTTTAAAAGAAATTCCAGCAAGATGACCAAATATTTATATTTCCTTTTCAATTTTTGTTGGCTGCCATATGGCCATAATCATAGAGAAGAGGACTTTCTATTTTTTATTTTTTTATTAATCAGCAGACTATAATCAAAGTTCTTGCCTGGAACCGCCCAATGTCTTTTTTTTCGTTTGTTTGACGTTGTCGTCTGTTGACAGTTGAACGGGGAATATTAAAAATATATAAAAAAAAAAAAAGGCAGAACAATTTTATAGAGAAGAAAGAAGAAAGTTGATTGTGGGTGTGGTTGGTGGTGGTGGATGGCCTCGTTGCACACAGTTTTTTCCCCCCATATTTTCTGCTGGCTTGGTCTTTTTTTTTTTTGCAATTTGCAAAAATTTTTTTATGCTAAAGTGGAAAGGAAAAAAAATGGTTTTCCTTTGTGGTACACTTTTGTTGTTGTTGCCACTTCATTTGCATTCTTTGGAGGAAAGAAAAAAAAAAAATTGTAGTCAAAGGGTGCACACACACACACATACACGTGTCAGCAGCTTCCAGCTTCTCTCTGCCTTTTTTTTTTCAAGCTGCTGCTGCCAACAACAACACACAGAGAATTTAATTAGTGTGCAAATGCATCAGGCAGACTCTCCCACTTGAGGATAAAAGAAAGCCTTTTAATCGATCAGGGAAATGCGAATTGAGTTGGGCGTGGAATGGCAAATCAAGAAAGAAAAAAGTTATGAGCTGGCATAATCAATAAAACAAAACACCCAGCAAAATAAATATGGGATCATTAAGATCAGACTACAAAAAAAAAAAAAAAAAAAAACTCTAGACAAGAAAACTCTCAAAGGGGAAATAAAGCATTATGTTTTCTGCAAGGCAAAATTTGTCTCTGTCCTTTTTTGAGGGTGAACGAAACGTTTCCATTCATTTCAATCACTTTAATGTGCATTTTCAAAAGCTTTTACAAGGACACAAAGGACGACTCGAAGATGCTGCAATTTGAAGCTATTGTCTCGAGCAAAGAAGTCATTTACTAAATAATTTGTGGTTAAAAAAGAACTTTGTTGTTTGCCTTTTGTGTTATCGATAACACGATATACACTATCCAGCAAAAAAAAAACAGATTTTATTTCTTAAGAATAAGGTTTCAACTTTGCTTAAGGATTTTGGTACGCTAATTTTAAATGTAAAGTCAGAAGTTCTAATTTAAAAGTGCACAAAAGAAGAACTTAACTTTTGCCCTATAAAACCTCATTTAAATTTGGGCAATATCATTTTTCGTCTCGGAGATAAAAGAAAAAAACCCAGGCAGACGCACAAATAAATTTTTCTAAAAGATTTCGGTGCGCTGATTCCAAATCTAAAGTCAGAATTGCTCAACCTGCCTAGGTTTTTGAGTTATTCAAATACGGCGCAAATTAAAATTAAAAAAATAATTTTAAATGAAAAATGAAAATATTTCCGAGACAGAAAAGATATCGACATAATTTAAATGAGATTTCAAATAGTAAAAATTGTACTTTTAAATAGCATCATGAGAATTCAGGGAAAACATTTATTTGCGCCGTAATATCCAGCCGAAAATAGCTGAAAATGAAGAATGATTGAGGAGTGCTGACTTTAGTTTTAGAATAAAGCTAAGTCTGAGGTGGGGGGTGGGGTTAAAATTATTGTATCGATTGTATCTTTATCTTTTATCGATATTTTAACCTTTCTCTTATTTTAGTGTCTCATAACAATCAATATAATCCCCCAGATTTGCCGCCAATGGTGTCTGCCAAAGAGCAGACATTAATGTGGCAGCAAAGTTCATATTTGGGTGATTCCGGTATACATTCGGGTGCCGTGACTCAAGTACCATCGTTGTCCGGCAAGGAGGATGAGGAAATGGAGGGAGATCCATTAATGTTTGATTTGGATACGGGATTTCCGCAAAATTTCACACAAGATCAAGTCGATGATATGAATCAGCAATTGAGCCAGACTCGGTCGCAGCGAGTGCGTGCGGCCATGTTCCCGGAGACCTTGGAGGAGGGCATTGAGATACCATCGACTCAATTTGATCCACAGCAGCCAACGGCTGTGCAACGTTTATCGGAGCCATCGCAAATGTTGAAACATGCCGTGGTCAATTTGATCAATTACCAGGATGATGCCGAATTGGCCACACGGGCCATACCGGAGCTGATTAAGCTGCTAAATGATGAGGATCAAGTGGTTGTGTCCCAGGCGGCCATGATGGTGCATCAGTTGTCCAAAAAGGAGGCCTCGCGCCATGCCATCATGAATAGTCCACAAATGGTGGCCGCCTTGGTACGCGCCATATCCAATAGCAATGATTTGGAGAGCACTAAGGCAGCCGTTGGCACACTCCATAATTTATCGCATCATCGTCAAGGACTTTTGGCCATTTTCAAGAGCGGCGGCATACCCGCCTTGGTCAAATTGCTGTCGTCGCCGGTGGAGAGTGTCTTGTTCTATGCCATAACCACGCTGCATAATCTATTGCTGCATCAGGATGGCTCCAAAATGGCCGTCCGCCTGGCTGGTGGCCTGCAGAAAATGGTCACCTTGCTGCAGCGCAACAATGTCAAATTCCTGGCCATTGTCACCGATTGTCTGCAGATTCTGGCCTATGGCAATCAAGAGAGTAAATTGATCATTTTGGCCTCGGGCGGACCAAACGAATTGGTGCGCATTATGCGCTCCTATGACTACGAGAAGCTCTTGTGGACGACATCCCGTGTATTGAAAGTGTTGTCGGTCTGCTCGAGCAACAAACCGGCGATTGTCGATGCCGGTGGCATGCAGGCTTTGGCCATGCATTTGGGTAATATGTCGCCACGCCTCGTCCAGAATTGTTTGTGGACCTTGCGTAATTTATCGGATGCCGCCACCAAGGTGGAAGGCTTGGAGGCCCTACTCCAATCGCTGGTCCAAGTGTTGGGCTCCACGGACGTCAATGTGGTGACTTGTGCCGCTGGCATTTTATCGAATTTGACTTGCAACAATCAACGAAACAAGGCCACCGTTTGCCAGGTGGGCGGCGTCGATGCTTTAGTTCGCACCATTATCAATGCCGGCGATCGGGAGGAAATTACCGAGCCAGCTGTTTGCGCCTTGCGTCATTTAACCTCGCGTCACGTCGACTCCGAGTTGGCCCAGAATGCCGTGCGTCTCAATTATGGTTTATCTGTTATTGTCAAACTATTGCATCCGCCATCGCGTTGGCCATTAATTAAGGCCGTAATTGGCTTGATACGCAATCTGGCTCTATGTCCAGCCAATCATGCACCGTTGCGTGAGCACGGAGCTATACATCATTTGGTGCGTCTATTAATGCGCGCCTTCCAGGACACAGAAAGGGTGAGTCTTTAAATCTGTCTAATTTAAAAGATAAAGCAAAAAACAAATAGATTATTGAACATTGAAATTGGAATTAACAAGTCCTTAAATCCAAAAAAATCTTTTTATATTTTTAATTAATTGATTTATTTTAAATTATATCCCAATGATGCAATCTATGAATTACTAATGGAGTTTCATTTTAAATCCAACTTAATTCTACTTTTTATTGATTTTAAAAATCTCAAAATTCCAAAATATTCATACGGATTATTTTATTTCTTGTTTTGGTTTTGGTTAAATGAATAAAAATAAATGAAAATTACCTATCAATTTTATTTTAAACAATTCCTATACCTAAAATCCTTTTTTTGTTAAGATCATTTGCATTTATTTCTTATTATTCTAACAATACTGATACTTTAAATAATAGGTACAAATATTATAAATAGCTTTTAAAGAGTTGTACAAGGTGCGCCAACAAGGGCTTCCCTAATTTAAAATTGAACATCTTTGATTTGCCTTATCCGATTTTGACAACCAAACCAGTTTTAGAAACTTCAATCTACATCCAAAAATAATCGTTCAATTTTGAATTCGTGAATTTCGTATCGTTTGATCGAAATTGTTTTCAAAAAGTAAAGTAAATAAAATGAAATGAATCATATTTAATAAATCAGCTTAATTTTTTGAAATCGGTTAAAGCATTCCCAAGTTATTCAATTTTAAAGTAGGGAAGCCCTTGTTGGCGCACCTTGTATATTTAATATAAGAAATCTTTGATTGTTTGAAAAATCATAAAAATTTAAAGCAAAAAAATCAATAATCAAATAATCGCATAAAACAAAGGATCGAAATAAATTGAATTAAATTTCTATTCTTGTTTTCAATTTCAGCAACGTTCATCAATTGCCACAACTGGCTCTCAACAGCCATCGGCGTATGCTGATGGCGTTCGCATGGAGGAAATCGTTGAGGGAACTGTGGGCGCGTTGCACATTTTGGCCAGAGAATCGCATAATCGGGCATTAATACGCCAGCAATCGGTAATACCGATATTTGTCCGTTTATTGTTTAATGAAATTGAAAATATTCAGGTAAAATTTGAATTTATTTTTGTAAGTATTTGAAAATATTGGAACTTTTATATTTATAGCGTGTGGCTGCCGGTGTCCTTTGTGAGTTGGCTGCCGATAAGGAGGGAGCCGAAATTATTGAACAGGAGGGCGCTACGGGTCCCTTAACCGATTTATTGCATTCACGCAATGAGGGCGTGGCCACGTATGCTGCCGCCGTTTTATTCCGCATGAGCGAGGATAAGCCGCAGGATTATAAAAAGCGTCTATCCATCGAATTGACCAATTCATTGTTACGCGAGGATAACAATATTTGGGCCAATGCTGATTTAGGCATGGGTCCTGATTTACAGGTGCGTTTTTATACCTAAACTCTTTTTTTTTTGGAAATGTTGTGCATATTTGATAGTTTATTTATTTTTTATTTATTTAGTTTTAACTAATTTTAAGTTGTAATTTTTAGACAATTTCTAGATCAGTGATAAATCTCTCATTTCCCCAAATTTCATTTATTTGACTTATTCAAGAATTGAAAATTAATTTATTTAAAACGGAAATACAATTTTTAAAGCATTCTCTTAAAGTTCAAAAGTGTCTTAATTGGAAATAAAGTTTTTCTAACTTTAAAAGTCTAAATTAACTTGATTTTATTTATCTACGATTTTCCCTTTAGTATTTTTTAATTAGAAATAAAACTCTTGCTATTTTAAAGTGTGAAAAAAGCAACAATTTTATAAATTTAGGAAAGTCATAATTTTATTTCAATTTCCTTTGAATTTAGGGCTGTCCAAAATTTTGTAAATACATTTTTGTAGTGTCTTTTATTTTTTTACTTATAAATATAAATATATATTTGTATTTATTTTAGCTTATGTTAGTTTTTAAGCAAAAGTAGTTTTTCACATTGGAAATGTAGAAATTTCAATTAAATGTAAATACGAAAATTAATATTTTACACATTTTATTTGTTTTCTAATATTATAATTATATTTTTTTTTGTTTATTATTTTTATTTACTTATGTATTTTATTTTTTTCTTTTTTTTTATGTTTAAACAAATTAAAATCAACAACAAAAAACAACAACAATTTACACTGATGATGTCTCACTGCACCAAAAAAAAAAAAAAATCAAACAACAATAATTAAAAATCCAAACAACAACAACAAAACAAAAAAAAATCCTCTCCACATCATTTTCATTCTCTCTCGCTCTCATACTCGTTCTCTTAACATCTTTATATATATATATATCTCTCTCTCTCTCTTTCTGACACATACGCCTTAATTTGTGTGTGCGTGTGTATGTTTTCACTTTGACAATTCCTAAATTCACTCAACTCACTCTCCACTGTATTCACCAAAATTCACCACAAAAAAATACCAAAAATACCAACAACTACCAAAAATGACCAAAAATGATTATAAACAAAAACAAACAAAACAAAATCAAAATCGAAAAAAAAAAAATTAAACACAGGATATGCTTGGACCCGAAGAAGCATATGAGGGCCTTTATGGACAAGGTCCGCCCAGTGTGCACAGTTCGCACGGAGGCCGCGCATTCCATCAGCAAGGTAAGTAATAATAAAAAAAAAAAACAAAGCACAAAACCAACAAAAGGATATAAAAATTAATAAAAGGCTAACAACTTACCCCCTTACCCCCTTCAAAACTCATAAATTAATCAATTTCTATTCTATTTTAGATTTACATTTACTATTACCACCCAATAATAATAATAATAAAAAACAAGTTTTATAAATGTTATCGAAACCAAACGAAAAAAAAACCAACTAAACTAATCACACACTTTCCCCCCTAACCCCCCAAATCTAATATAAAAAAAACCCTTGGAAAGGTATTTAAATATTTAAGTAATAATCAAAACTGCCCTCGATGTGCATGTTAATATGTGTGTGTGTGTGCGTGTGTGTGAGGTCTCCAACTCCATTTCACCACCCCCACCAGCCCGTCAACCCCCAATTTCACCACAATCAAATTTTACCACTTGCTTTAAATAATATTCATTCTTCTTCTACTTGCGTCTTGTATTTAAAAATTAGGCTATTTGGGTTGTTTTGTGTTTATGTACAAAGTTTGATTTTATTTTAATTATCTCCCTTAAGGAAGTTTCTCCAAACTCTCTGTCTCTCTATCTCGCTCATTGTCTCCACTCACTTTGCCTTAGGTCTACACAAACAACAATAACAAATGAAATTTCAATCTAATGGAATTGATGGTCTCTTCTTTTTTTTTCTCTTTCTTTTTGCCCCACTTATTATATAGTCAAGCCAGCCTAATTAAACATACATAAACACACACAATAAAGAATATTAGTTTAGTTTGACACACACACACACATACACACAAAAGTAATTCACCACGAAACACGCTCATAAATTCAATTCACCTTCATCCAAAAAGAAATCAAAGCTCGCCACAAATACAAAAAAATATTAATAATAATAATGGAAAAACAAAAATCTAGGTGAACAACAAAAGTTAAAATTTTCAATTGTTTTTTATTCTTCATTTTGTATTTTCTTAAAATTATAAATTATTATTATTAATTTTGATTTATCAATTATTTTTTTGTAAGCATGCAACAAATTTTTCTTTTTCTCTCTCTCTCAGCATTGATTTGTTGTATGTGTGTGCATGTGCCGTTTCAATAAATAAATAAAAGAGAAGAGAGAAATTCAATCTCTCTCTTAAATTACATTTATTTTTAATTATTCTAGTTAAGCGCCTGTTTGTTTATTATTTGTTTGTTATATATTCATTTAAGTAGGTAGGACAAAAATTATTTTTATTTTTAAAGCTTTTCATATTGCATTGCATTTTTGTGACATTTTGAGACTAATTACTAAATGATTTATGTTTACAGGATATGATACTCTACCAATAGATTCAATGCAGGGTCTCGAGATCAGCAGCCCGGTAGGTGGCGGTGGTGGTGCTGGCGGCGCTGCTGGCAATGCTGGCGGCAATGGCAACGGCAATGTTGCCAATAATGGCGGTGGTCCAGCGCCATCTAGCGGCGCACCCACATCGCCCTATTCCATGGACATGGATGTTGGTGAAATTGATGCCGGAGCATTGAATTTTGATTTAGATGCCATGCCAACGCCACCCAACGACAACAACAACTTGGCTGCCTGGTACGATACCGATTGCTAGGCCTATCGAACACTAACACACACAAAGACAAATTTTACACACACACACACAATGAAAAATGACGTTGATGACCGTTGAAAATAAAAAATCAAAGGCTCAGCAAAGAAAAATAAAAAAAAATAATAAAAATACATAAAACGACCGAGCAGTCGAATTCGCATACAAAACAAAAAAATATTTAGTATATAGAGACGCATATATACACAATAGATGTATTGCTTTTTGTAGTAGTATTTCTTATATAATATTTTAATTATTTTTTTTAAAAACTACCTAATTAATTATTCAACTCATTCAATTGCTGCACAATGTTTGAGAACGACAACAACAACAAAAACACTTATATATTAAATAAAAACAATTAAATATTAATCTTAAAAATCAACACGACAAAAAGAAAAGAGAAAAATGCCAACAAAAAACCATCTTCCAATTTAGCTTAAAAGCCTTCTGTTTTACCAACCAGCTGAGGGCCAAAATGACTGATGGAGGGGCAAATAAACCAGATGAGAACCGCTAAAAAAAACTTGGCAGCTGCTAAAACTTTAAATAAGACAAAAAAAAATACAAAATATGAGCAACTTTTAAAACTCTATAGTTATAAAAACAGAAAATATGAAATTGTATTTCCCCAAACAACATACATACAACATATAATTATATTAATATATATAAAAGCGAAATCTTACAATAATTCAATTATGGAAATTAAAAGGATGTTTGCAATATAACTAAAAATCAAAAAAACGAAGCAGTTTTATTTCACACTATCGATTGAAAAATAACGACTCGAATTATATCGAATGTCTTAGGGGGTTGCTTTGGTTGGACTTATCGATACTGTAGCAAAGACAAAAACTATCGATATTTGTGGCAACGACAACCCTAGTTGACAACAACGCGGCCTCTAAATTTACCATTACAAATGCAAAAATTTATTTATTTGTGTCCAGAAAGATAATGTTTAATTGAATTTTTCACTTTGAGACTACAAAAACAAAAAACGGAAAAAATGCAATTGGAAAGCAGCAAGCATTAATCTCTGCTACGCTGTGTGTTATGCTAGTGTTGTGAAATCGGGTGTAGTTGTGTTAGTGTGTGAGTCTGCGCGTCTGTGCAAAAAGCGCGGCGGTGGGCTGTTATGTGCGTGTGTGTATGTGTGTGTGAATGTGAGTGTGTGCGGCCTAACAAAATTTACATGCGTAAATTTTAATCTACACGAAAAAAAAACACAAAAAACATAAACATTTTAAGTGTAATAAAACAAAAAGGTTTCTTTTAAAAATGGTTTTCATTAACAATTTTTACAAATAAAATAAGAATAATAATAATAAAAAAACAACAACATTTTACAAGGAACACAATAAAAAAATAACTGTGAATAATAATAAAAACAACAATTTGCCGTGGCCATGTATGCAACAAATAATGGCAGCGCCAATAAAACAACAACAAACAGGTAAGCAGAAGCAGGGGGGGAAAATGGGAGAAGGAAAAAGAAATTCACCTCATTGATGTTTTTTTTTTGTTGTTGTTGTTTTAGCAATGCCACTACAACATTATTTGAAAATACAATTACTGTGACACCCATTAAAGTGGAGCTTGACGGCAGTGCCATGACAACAACAACAACAACAAATGCAAGACGCACACAACAACAACAACAGCAGCAGCAACCTGGAAGCAGCAGCATCAGTGGAGGAGGAGGAGGAAAATTAACCATGCCCATGCAAAATGTATCAAATTATTCCACAACAACAACTGCTCCAACAACAACAACAACACCAAAGGATCAACAACAAAAAGGAGGCAAGGCAAATCGTGTAATTGTCCAAAGGAAACCACCGCCAACGATAGACAATTTCTGGCCAAATATAATCAATGAGGTCAACAATATTAGCCAGGTGGATGCGAAACATCAAGTTTTGCCCTTGGCCAGAATAAAGAAAATTATGAAATTGGATGAGAATGCCAAAATGATTGCTGGCGAGGCGCCCTTATTATTTGCCAAAGCGTGTGAATATTTTATCCAGGAGTTGACAATGCGCGCCTGGATACACACCGAGGATAGCCGTCGCAGGACCTTGCAACGCTCGGACATTGCCCAGGCCATAGCCAATTATGATCAATTTGATTTTCTTATAGACATTGTGCCGCGCGAGGAAATTAAACCCACAACGACATCAACTTCATCGTCGTCGTCAGCATTTTACCAAAAGAAAGAGGCCAATTCGAGTGCAGCTGGCAATGCCTCAACAACAGCAGCAGCAGCAGTCGCAGCTGGCAATGCCACAAACACAACTGTACCTGGTGAAGTTATTGCCGCTGCCACAGGCACTGAAGTTTTAAGCTTTGGCACCGCCACAGTCAATGCGGATTTGTTTAGTGCAGCAGCGGCAGCAGCCGCTGCCAATTCACAGCTACAACAATTGACAATACCCCAGCACCAGCAGCAACATCACCAACAACACCACCATCAGCAGCAACAACAACATCAGCATCACCATCATCATCAGCCAGTGCAAATCATCCAGCAAAATGCCCCACAAACCCATCCTGTTGGCGCCCAGCAACTGCAGTATTTTATTGCCTTGTCGGGGGCCAATCAGCATCAGCCGCAGGCTCAGCATTTGCCCAATAGTCTTGGCCTCAACATTGTGGCCGCTGCCCAGCAGCCCACACAGCAATTGATACTCACCACTGGCCCCAATGGCCAATTGACGGCTACGCCGGCCACGGCGGCTGCTGCTGCTGCCGCTGCGGCCCAACAGCAGCAACAACAGCAGCAGCAACAAACGGCTTTAATACAAATGCAGCAGCAGCAACAGCAGCAGCAACATCAACAACATCAGCAACAGCAGCAACAACAACAAATCCAACTGCTACAACAAGTCGTAACGTCCACAGGTGAATTAACAAATGTGCCAGTAAGTTTTAAATAAGAATCAAAGAAAGTTGCCTTTTTGTTAACCATTTTTTTAAATTCTGTTTAGATTGCCATTAATGCAAATCAATTGCATTTATTGCGTTTACAAATGCAGCAGCAGCAACAACAACAACAGCAGCAGCAACAACAAGCAGCAGCCCAGCAGCAGCAACAACAACAAGTGATTATACCCACACAACTTTTAACCGCCCAACAAATACTCCAATTGGGCGTTAATCCTGCTGCGGCGGCGGCAGCGGCAGCAGCTGCAGCAGCCGCCAATCAAACAAACCAAAATAATGCAAATACAAGTACTAATAATACGGTTTATATAAATGCAGCCAATCAAGCCACAACAACAACAACCACAACACAAGCAGCAACAGTAAACAATCAACAAACAAATCAACAACAACAGCAGCAGCAACAGCAACAACAACAGGCAACAAGCATATCCACATTAAACACCACCGAACAACGTACATTAAGCGCTAGTTTTCGGTGAAACAACACCAACAACAACAACAATTCTAATTAATTGTAATTGTAATTTGTAAGCTAAAACAAAATGTTTGAATTGACAGCCATCATCAAAATTATCTAATTTAGATAAAAGAAAGAGCGTTGCAAATTCAAACAGATTTCTATGTAAATTATTATTACTTATTATAAAAGTGCAGAGATTATTCTAGTTAAGCTTAAAATGTAAAGAGAAAAAAAAACACACAAACAACCAACCAACAAAAACAAATTGAAAACCTTTTAATTTATGTACAAATTTATTATTTTCTTTTTTTTTTTTTGCCTAAAATTTATATATTCTCTCATTTATTATTATTGCAATTAAAGTCAATTGGATTTCAATAATAAATTTGTTACCTTTAATTTTTAAAATCAAATAAACTTGAAATGTTTTATTATTAATTTGTGTACAAAAATTGATCAATTATTTTGTATTTTTGTTTTTGGCCTAAAATTTATTAAACTCTCATTTATATTTATTGCAATAAAAGTCAATTAGATTTCAATAATAAAATAGTTTTGCATTCAAATCAAATAAAACTTTAACGAAAATAGTTTTTTTTTATTTACTTTGGGGTTTGTTTTCTGATTTTTTTGAAACTGCATTTAAATCAAATAAAATTTCAACAAAAAGAATTTTTTTTTATTTATTTCAAGCTTTGTTTTTATGTTTTTTTTTTTGAAGCTGCATTAAAATCCAATAAAATTTCAATAAAGACAATTTTTTAAAATTTATTTTGGCTTTGTCTTCTGTTTTTTTTTTTCCTGCAATTAATTAAAGAACTGGCAACGATAGGGAAATATAAATTACATTTGTTCACTCTACTCGACGTCCTCTTTCGTTTGATATGCCATTTGTCCAAATTGGTGCAGTTTTACAAAATCATCAAATTTTGCAGTCAGTTGTATGGGTTTTTTTTGGGTGCCACAGTTTTTAGCATATATTTAGAGAACCACTTGAGATACTGGAATACAAATTACATATTCTGATTTGTCTGAACATATCCTTTCGTTTGATATCCCATTTGTCCATGGCCGACCAGTTTTTCATTGGAAAAACAATGAAAAACAAATGGAGGGACAACAGCGGGAAATTAGCTATTTTCACCAGGATAAAAAGGAGCTACAAGGACAAAAGTCATATCAAACGAAAGCGAATTTTCAGGCGATTCAGCATATGCAATAAAAATTTCAGTAACTGAAGGGGCTCTGGAAATGGATGCTAAAAACTGTTGTGCCCCAAAAATAACTTTGAAAAATTATTGCAAATTTCGACATTTAAAAAAAATGCACCAATCTGAACAAATGGCATATCAAACGAAAGGGAAAATTCAGACGAGTCAGAAAATAGATTTTATATTTCAGTATCTGATGCTGTTCTCAAAATATATGCAGGAAACCAAATTTCAATATATAATAATTTTGTTTCAAATCTGGGTGGTGTCCTGTTCGTCCTTTTTACACATATTGCATATCATTTGAAAGGTAATTGAATGTTGATTACAGATATAATATAATAATATTTTAAATTTATCTTAAAAAGCCAATTTTCCCTATAAGTTTTTTTTTTATTTAACTCTCATTTATATTTATTGCAATAAAACTCAATTAGATTTCAACAATAAATTTATATATTTCTTTTTTAACATTTATTTTGTGCATTTAATAAACTTGATAAATGTCAACATTTTTTATATATATTTTTAAACTATTTTTTTGCTAATATTTTATTAATATCCTGCAATTCCCGAGTGCTCCAGGGTTTGAGTGGATCTGGGGGTGATTCGGGTGAAACTTTATTATTATTACGACGCCGGACCCGGGCACTTTTGGCCCGGCGAGCGGCCTCATCTTGGGCTGGCTGGCATTTGCGCAAATGGAATTGCTTGTGATGGGCATGAACCTCCTCGGTTGTGGGCAAATCCTCGCTCTCAACTTCGGCCTCCTGTTCGACTGTGAGGACCTCATCGGAGAGAGCCTCCTCCAAATGTATATTCGTCTCAACAATGTCCACTTCTGGCAAATGCTGTATCCAAACCGAAGATTGTGCCGAATGCGAATTGGCATCCTGCTCCTTTTTAATATCCGCCTTCGACAAGGCCGTATGCGTGCGTCTGGCCAGAGACAATTTACCCAAAATGGGACCACCATTATCACTCTCCTCGGTCTCCACATCGGCCAGCATGGTCATGAATTCCTTAAGCTTCTTGGGATCGACAATATCTTTGGGATCCTGGAATAAATTGCTTAAATTTGTGGCCATGGGCAAGGGCATTTCCACCACAGTCTCTGCCGGCTTAGTCTCGGCTACTGTGGCCTCCAATTTGGCCGGGAGCGCTGGTATGGCTGCCTTGGTGGCCAATTTGGGTTGGGTCTTCAAGGTTTGCTCAACCAAATCCAAAGCTTTATTCGCTAATTGCTGTAGGCCAGCAAAATGGGTGCCCGGACGATCGGACATTATGATGAGCTCCCTCAAAGGATCCGGAGCTGATATTTCCATTTGCGAAGGAGCAGTCGTCAAGTTAGTAGAACGAAAAGGAACACCGCTGCTAGAAGCCGGATCATTGGCAAAGGTGAGCATATCCATGGCCTGGGTAAAGTCCGATTCCGTGTGCAAATTATAGGGATCCTTGAGCTTCTGTTTGGTGACCTTGACAGGGCTGGAAATCGAGGCGCGTCCCCACATAAGCCGACGCATTTCCTCTCCAGTCATTCCCCTTTTCTTCAAGGCCGTCAAGGTGACACGACCCACGCGCTGAAATTAATAATAATTTTACTTACATAACAAAGTTATGGACATTTTTCTATTACTTTACCTTCCAATTGGAGACGGCTCCCTTGCGTTGTTTGGCCCTTGTTTTGCTCTTACTTTTGATGACCATAACGCCACGAACCTCGAAGCCCGAATCGTCCGAGGGACCCAAGGGTATTGAATAGGCCTCCAAATAACCTTTGGCATCGGCACTGGGCACTGCCCGCTCCAAGGTGACAACAATTTTGGCCCATTGCTTCATCCATTCCTTTTCAGATTGCTCAATAACGGTGACATATGTATTACCCATCATGGCGATTAACATGTTGAGCAATAAAATGGGCACAAATATCATAAATATAACAAACACGGTTTTGGATAAATTCGGATAGGTTGTCTGATTTAAATCGGGATACTATATAGTTATAAATGAGAAGAAGGAATTAATTCAAATAAAAGTAAAGTAAAGTTAATAATGACTTGCATTATAATCACCCAAAGTGGTTTGAAAGAGAGCCATCCAAGTGCTGGTATATGTATTAAACATGGTACTCTGAACCTGAGGATGTCCTTTATATAGAAAATAAAAGGCCTGCGAGAAACCGCACAAGACTATGGAATAAATAATGCCAAAGGTGAACATGTCACCAGTAATCATGGAATAAATCATGGTAACAAAAGGACCCGTCAAACGAATGGCTCTGAAAATTAATAAAGAAAAGTTATGAAATAAATATTTTTATATAATAATTTACCCAGCAAAAAACATGAGCAAAAACCAACTGCCTGGCACAGCAAATATAAGAATGGCCTCCTCGGTGTCAGTGTCGCCAATCAAACGAAAGGGAATACAGGCCAAAATTAATAGATTTGATACCAGAAAAATTGCCTTGGCTGGAGCATGGGACTGTAATGATTTCAAATTAAATTCAATTTATAGGACATTTTTTTATGGGCGCCCTACCAACTGCTTTAAAAAAGCGGATAAACCTTGATTTTTAATTTCATCACCTTGCTGGAAAATCACATAGCTTAGGACACCCGCAATTGTGGCCAATTCAGCACAATAACGTGCCACTGTCTGGGCATTATAGTCTGCCTCACTGCCATTATCATCGGCCTCCTCTTGTCCCATTATGGCTATAATGCCACCATTATCATCATCTGCCTGTTGATCCTCAGACTGATCCTCGCCATCGTGTGCAGGTCGCAAGTAAACCGAAACCGATAAACAAACCAAATGTATAAAGAGTATAAGTAAACGTTTGAGAAATTGATTTTGGGCAAAGGTTTTCCATTTCTCTTCCAGCAAACGTTGAATAATTCCACCATCCAGCATATCCAAATGTTCGGGCTTGGTGCCATTTAATATAATAAATAAAGCCGAATTCCAATCTAAAATAATTTTGAAAATTTTGAAATTTGAAAAGTAATAAGACAAATCAACAACAACAACAACTCACTGGTTCTGCCATCTGGCAGTAAAGTGTCCAAGGCATTCAATGGATAACCCGAACAGGTAATATTACTATAACGCCAAAATTCGCGGGCGGATAGCTCCAACATTTCACGGAATACTTCAGCACGGCCCAGTTTACAGGCCAAAGTCAATGGAGTGAGACCTGTTTGATTGACAATGCCATTTTTGGCTGGCGTCTTGGGATGCCTCAAGGCATAGCCAAACATATCCTAAAGACGATCTAAGAGGAGTCTTTAAAAATCATTATACAATTATTTACTACTTGCCAGCTTATCACAAACGACGACCATATGTAAAATCATATTGCCAAACGAGTCCTGGGCATCGGGATCGGCACCGCAGTCCACCAACAAATTATAGACACTCTCGTTGGCACAACAAGCGGCCCAGGCCAATGGATATTCCCCCATATAGGCCAGTCCCTCATAATCTGTGGATTTGGCCGGATTCATGCGTTGCTGATCGCGTGGCAAAAAGAAACTGCCAATGGCACGCTGATTGATATCGGCTCCAGCTTCTATAAGATCGGCCACCAACTCATTGTTGCTATAGGCAATTGATAAATGTAAGGCACTCGCTCCCAAATACTCCTCGCCCTCCATGACATCCAGAGCCAAATTGGGAAAGACTCGGAGCAAAACACGAGCCAATTTCGTATGGATTTTCGAATCACAAATGATGAGCACATGCAGCAGACTTTCACCCAAGGCACCGCGATATTGCATTTGCCAGCAGGCCTTGTGATCCTCCCATTTGCCCAATGGATCGTGTATCGATAGGGAGGCCTCAATAGGTATGGTTACCTCGGTATGATCACGATATTTCCAGCGTAAAAACTCGGCACGATTTATCATTTGGCCCTTGCCATCATTGTACATAAAAACACCAAACTGATCGCGTATTAATTGCTCCACAGCAATTAGTCCGCCCGTATTAATGGCATCAATTAAATCTCCACCTAAAAATGAAAGTAAAACTTATTTATATTGTAGATTTTGTACTTGCCGTAGTCTCACCTCTTTTGTAATCAGCCAATTTATAAAGCAAACATTTACAGGCTGTGGCATTTGACTGAGAGATGACTGCATCTAAAATGGCACCAGGTTTCATTTCTGGCGCCTTTTTGCGTAGACATTTTTTAAAAATGAATTTCATCTTTTATCAAAAAACAAAAACTAAAATGAAATTAATTGAATTCTACTGAATATGACGACTGACTTGGCCAAAAAGTGTCTGTCGATTGCGCAAGTAAGTTTGTTCGATGGACCGCAGGGGCATTTGCAACTTTGATTGATTGAATTCGATTGCCTAGCAACCAGCAAAAAATCAAGGAGACATATTATAATTTTTTTCCTTTTTACCTACTTTATTTTACCCTCAACTTATTCGTGGGAAGTTGGACTTGTTTGAGCAGGTGTGAATCAAAATTGAATTGAATTGAATTTGCTGTGTATCAAAAGTTTTACTTATCAAAGATTTTACATCTGCACAAAAGGAAACTTAGACAATTTAGTAAATGCTCAAGTCTAAAAAGTATCAGTAAAAAATTGATTTCTATTTATTTAAGGCCCCCAGAATATATAACTTTGCGAATTTTTTATATTCGTACTGTTTGCTATTTGGAAAATATTTTATTTAAATAGGAATTATTTGTAAATAAATAAATTAATTAATTTAATTGAATTTTCAGATCTGAAAAAAATATAATTTCTATTTATTGAAGCGACATCTTAGCGATTTTCTGTCATCTTTTCTAGCTGATTTCTATTATTTTTTCCAGCTACTTTTTGCCCCTTTCTCAGACAACTTTTTCTAGCTAGTTTCCAGGTTAATTTTTAGTCTTTTCCCAGCTAGTTTTTAGCATTTTTTTCTGGCAGCTTCCGTTCTTTATCCATATCCAAATTTTAGCCGGTTTGTCTTTTATAATTTCGAACGTTTTTCAACACGGATTTATGTAAATTCGAATAAAAATGCTTTAAATTTTACTTTTTATAATATTTTTATTTTTATGTATATAAATATATTGTTGTTGTTTGATTTCTTATTTTTGTTTTTTATTACTTAATTTCAAAATATTGATATCATATTTATATATATTTATATATAAAGGTCTAGGTATATGTCGTATGTATATATCCGTACTCGTTCTGTAAAAGTTTCGCTTCATTTTTATTCTTATTATTTTTTTTGTTTTTCTTGATGCTATTTTAATTATGCAAAAATATTTATCAATTTGTTTTTTTTTATCAGTTTTTTTTTTTTAAAGGAAGAAATATGAATTTAAGTTGATCAAATACAAAAAATAAAACGGGAATTTCGTTTTTTGTTTTTCTATTTTAATCTGGCTACAAATTGATTTAATTTATATATATATATATGTTAGTGTATATTCATAGTAATACAGATTCTTTAAACTTTTAAGCAGTCAAAAAATTGGAATGGAATGGAAAACGGCAAAACAAAAATGGAATAATATGAAAAATTGAAATTTCATATCGAGACACTAAATTGAATACATTAGTTGGATTATAATTATAGGGATATTTTTTTGAGTTAGATTTCTATATTATTTTTTTTTTTTATCATAAAAATATCAAAATTTTTTTTATCATTATTTCAATTTCTATGCATTTGTTTTTTAGCTATTGTATTTAGTGTATAAATTTATTATTTGTTGTTTGTTTTGAATGGCAACGTTTTTAATACTTCAAGTCTTTTCGTTATTCATTTTGGAATTCAGTTTGCAGTTTGATTTATTTTTACTTATATTTTATTTATTTTATGGTTGTTGTTGTTGTTGTCTTTCTTCTAATATTTTTCCCTTGAAAGTTTTGGCAAAAAATGCAATAAAATGTTCCCAGATATTAGTTTGTTATTTTTTTTTTTTGTATCAAAAATGTGTAAAAGTTTTCTCCTCTTGTTTTTTTTTTTGTTTTTGATTGAATTACGCACATCAAGCGTGTCAAATTCGACTACAGTCTATAATATATATATAAATCTCCAATGTTGTTAATAATTTAAATTAACTAGCAGACTCGGCATGGATGTGAAGCGTTTCTAAAGACTAGAAAAATAATGTCTGCTGCTGCTGCTGGCTGATGATGATGATTGATGACGATTGAAAAAAAATTACATACAATTTATGTTGATGAGCGCAGGTTAATTGTTTTTTTTTTTATTATTTTCTTTGTATTAATATTATTTTTTATTAGATTTTTATTTATGAAAAACTGAGAGAGAGAGAGCGAGACAGAAAGAGCGTGTGAGAGAGAGAGAAAGCGAATAAATGATAATCATTTAAATTAACTATTAATGGCAATCGGAGGAAATAAAATATTATATATATTAAAATATAAATTAAAAATATATGAATAAAAATTGTAAATGTAGGCTAAACTAATTTTGGCTATCTACTTAAATAAACACAAACACAATAAAATAATAATAATGAACGAAAAAAAAAAAATGAACGAAAAAAAAAAAAAATAAACGAACAAAACAAAAATAATTGTTGGTTAATTTGAATTGAGCAAAAAATCAGTTGGGAGGAGAGAGAGAGCAAAATGAGTATGATTATAATTAATTAATTAATTATGTTTAAAATATTCTTTTTTTTTTTTTGTTTCTTTTTTGTTTTTATCATGGCTTGCCGCAGGTCTCACAATCTCTAAATACACATATATATAAATACACACACACACACTTATACACACACAAAACATACTAAACTAATAGAAAAAATATTAATAAAAAAAAAAATTAAATGGAAGAAATTTTAATTTCAAAAAAATTTTCCTGCTTGTTCCTCTAAGCACCTTAAATTTGTTTACCTCTTTTTTTTTGTTTTATTTTTGCGGATTAATCTTGTGTATGTATTTATATAAATATATATATATATTTAATAATAATAATTCTAAGCTTGTAAAAATGTCTTGTCAAATATCAAATTGTTGTTGTTCTTTTTGTCTTTGTTTGTCATGGTTAATTACTTAATGTAATAAATATATAGATAGATTTCTTATTACTTTTAATTACTCCTGCCATTCATTCTCGTCGACGCCTTCCATTTCATCCTGCTCCAATTTGGTTGTATATTCCATGCGCGCGCTTACTGATTTTTGTATCTAAAATCAATCGAAATTTCAATTAGTTGAAATAATCCAATTTAAATCTTTAAGGTACTAGTACCATGTAAATAACAGGGCATGCAGAAGTTTTTTAAAACAGATTTTAAAAATAGAAAATAAAATGCAATCATTTTGAGTTTTTTATATATTATTGCTAATATCTCAAACCATAAAAAACAATTTGAATTTTTCAATTCGCATGACTACAGCAGCTTGAATGCGTACCCAGCCACCCATGCCTTTTTTTTTCTTAGTTTCAATTTTGATTACACAAATCAATGACTAAACGGTACTCGAAATAAACCAAAGTTATTTTTTTGTATGGTTTGAGATGTTAGCTATAACATATAAAAAATTCAAAACAATTGCATTTCATTTTCTATTTTTAAAATTTGTTTTAAAAAGCCCCTATAGATGTGGTTATTTACATGGTACAAGGTACTAAACCTTAATAAAATTTACCTCTTGCTGTTTATTGCTTTCATAATCATTTTTTGTAGCAAATGGCATATTTTCACCGCGTTTAATGCCCACACTGCTTACTTGTTGGATCGAGGACACTGAAAAAATAAATTTAAAACGTTTTAACGCAACTGTACTTTGTGAAATTACAAAATTTACTTACATGACTCCATATTCTCGGGTTTTAGGCTAACTTTTGGAGCTGCCTTATCATTGGAGGCAAACCAATCTTCAGCTGACAAAGAAGCTGTCCAAGTAACACGCGTAGGTGGGAACAAATCATCTTGAAATAGTTCGCTCTGTCAAATAAATGTTTAATTTTAATTTTCATCATTTTTACTACTATTTATTTAGTCGTTGCAACTTACCTTGATGCGTGGCACAGTAAAGCTCAGGGGCTCAATTGTGGTATTGGTCAAACGATAGGCCTTTGAGAACTCCACACTGGCCACATCGCAATGATTTTTCGTTAGAAAACTTAAGCCCTGATGCAGCGAAGTGCAGCGATGATGCGACAAGGGGCAAACATATGGTTCCTCATCTGTAATTTCATAGCAATAAATGGTGGAATCCCCTTTGCCCGTAACAAACAAGGTTGAACTGTCCTCATCATAAAATGGTATAAGTATCGATGGTGATACATCCAAGCTGGCTGTATTCAAGGGTGCATTCAATTTTTGTGCATTATAAACGCTTATTTGACGTTCCGATACTCTGCAAACAAAAAAAACACTCATTGTATGGTAAATCGAAGTAAATGCTTAAAAACTTACTTATCAAATCCTGTGCAAACTATATATTGTCCCTCTAGGGCCCAAATGATGCGTGCTCCACGCGTTCCAACTGGTCCATTGCCCTCGCGAATTGGCATTTCCGATTTACGTGGATTATATACACGTATTTTACCATCTTTGCACATGCTGGCACCCAATTTGCCGCAAGGACTCCAGGCGAAATCAAATATCTGATCAGTGTGTCCCGATAAAGCACATTTCTCGGTCATCGTGCGTAAATCCCACAATTTAATGGTCATATCATAGCTGGCCGTTAGCAAAACATCCGCAGCCAAGGGATGAAAACGTATAAAATAGATTTTATCCAAATGAGCGGTCAACTCCTGTGTGGGTGTATTTGTGGGCTCATTCAAGCCATCTGGACCAATTGACCACAATTTGACAATGCCATCGTCACAGGCCACAGCCAAGCGATGCGAATCAAATGGATCCCATTGAAAGTCCATTATATTGCTACCATTTACCAGCGAGGGTATAACGCCATCTGGCAATCGCCCAGGACGACTTAATTCAAATATGGCTATCTTACCGCCTGGCCCCGAAAGTGGCACGGCCACGCGTTCATGATTGGCATGGAAGCCATTGCATTCGCCAGGAATTTGACGGCTCAAATTACGCAAGTTCTCAATGTGTGTCGACTTGTGTCCTGGTGTACCCTTTAAATGGCGAAATTTGGACACTTTACCAAATACGGTGGATGTACGCTTGGTGGCAGCCACACTGCTAACTGCTGTGGTGGCACCATTGCCATTTCCACGTTGCTGTTGTTGTTGTTGACGTTGCTGTTGTTGTTGTTGTTCCTCGGGCATGGAATTTCTTTTAGTATCAATTATGGTTATATTAACCAAACCCTTGACTTGCTGTTGTTGTTGTTGTTGCTGGTGGATTGCCGTGTTGTTGTCTGGCTTGGAAAGTTCACGTCTGAGGGCCAAAGGTGATTGTGGCTTGTCATCTACTTGGCTTTTGGAACGACTCTCATATAAACGACGACGTTCGGCTATGCTGCTTCGTGTGGTGGTAAAACGACGCAAATCGGCATCAGTTCGATCTTCGCCCTCAGTGGAATTTTCCGAGGATTCCGAGTTTTGTTCAAATATCTAAATTCAATTGATCAAAAATTAATATTAAATTGAATAATGAAAATGAAATATTACAAAAATTAGATAAATTGGGTTAATTATTATAATTTATCAGACCTTATCAGATGATTCATCATCGTCGGCTGAAGACTGATTAAATAGAAACACACACACACAGAGAGAGAGAGAGAGAGAGAGAGAACGAGAGAGATGGAGAGATTAGTTTAAATTTTGGTTGGGAGTGGATTTAGTTAGTTTCGTTTTTTTTCAGTCGATCAATTTTTTACCTTGCGACGCTCTGAAGTAGTCAAGGATTTCTGTACGCCATTATTATCTGAATTATTTGTGGCAATTTCGGGCAATTCTTGATGACTCTCTGCAAATATAATCATAGGCATAATGGTAAATACATATATAGAAATTGATTTATACTTACTTTTAATTTCAATTTCAACAATGAGATCCGTTTTGGGGGCCTCAATTAAGCAGGCATCGCCACGGGCGCCATTCGAGGAGCCAGGAGCCTTGGGCACAGCAAATACCTTGTCCAAAGTCACTTCGCCTGTATTGCTGGGAAATGGTTTTGGGCCCAGACGTGGCTACGGAAAGGATATATTCAAATTAATAAATAATCTTGAACTTTTGGTGCCGAGTGCAAATCAAAAAAATAGATAAAAGTGTCTAGAAAAAAAAATCAACACAAAAAACAAAAGAGACAACAAAAGAGAAACCAAAACAACAACAAAAAACAATTGAGCTAGTCAAGAGTTGTCATCACACCTTATAGGCGGCCACAGTTGTGGTTCTGGGACGAGGACGCGGTGTGTTGGATTCATTATTCATTTCCACACTGCTGGCAACACTGGCATTAGCTGAAGCATTTGCAGCAGGCGTTGCCATTTGCGGTGAATTTGCTTCGGCCAATGAATTATTACGCGATGTACGCGGCATTGGTTTGGGTGGTGAATTAATATTTCCACCACAACCGCCGCTACCATTTGATGAGGCCTCCTCGCTGCTGCCTGTTGAATTCTCAGTTGGCGATTCCTTTTCCTCGGCCACTAATAATTCCTTTTCAGAATCAATTTTATATTTATTATCAAATTTACGTATTAGTCCAGTGCAATCGGTTAATTTTTTTATTTCATTATTACTATCGTTGCCATTCTTTTCATCTTTATTGAAATTGACATTTTGTTGACATTTTCGTAGCATTACAAAATGTTCATTATCATTGGAAACTCCTCCTCCGCCTCCTCCAATTCCTCCACCGCCAACATTGCCAACATTTATAGATTTTGGTTTGGTTTTGGTTGCCTTCATATTTTCAATATTTTTAATAAAATCATTTAAGTTGCCAGTATGAATCTTATCAATTTCAAGCACCAGCAGCAGCATTAATTTTGGATTGAAAAAAATAAAGTTTTCAGCATAAATATCCATAAATATACTTAATAGTATCACAAAAGTCTCCTCTCATATTGAATTTTAACTTAACTTCAACAAATTTATATTTCTATTTTAAGCTGATAATAAAATTCTATTAATTCTAAATTAATTAATAATCAATTTTCCAATGAAATCTAAGCTATTTTCGAGGTTGAACAAGGATATATAAAAAAAATAAACCTTATAAATTTTAAATCAGCCAAAATGAATATTTTTTAAACCTTTTTTAATGAAAGTTAAGCGATTGTTGATCCTAAAGAAGAATACATATGTATATGACTTCAAAGCTCAAAGAATGATTTTTCTGAGTTTAAAGAATATTTCAAATTGCAGTTAAAGAACTAGAAAAGTTTCCCTTGCATTTTTGGAACTCTAATTAACTTTTTGTATGAGAATTTTAAAGGTCTTTAACCTGTCAAGGTAAAATGATATCTAATCTGAAATTTTAGATTTAGATAACTTACAATTATTGGTTCATCTCCATGTTCACGCTTAGCTGGATCTAAACATAATTTGGGTACGGCCAAATTGGTCCCATTCATCCATTCGCTGGCAATGAGCTCAGTTTTATAGCCAGTTGTTTCGGGATATAAATCGGCATGAAAATCGCGATAAGTCTAATATATAAAAAGAGAAATCAGTTTAAACTACAAGTAGTTACAAGTTGTTTAAACTTACCTTTCTGGGCACCTGATACATAATTGGTATAACCATATTCGAGGTAAGCTGCAGGACACGATTCACTTCGGCCTCCATGACTTTGAGGGCACGTTTAGGGACGAGGCAGGCGCCCTTTGTCTGTTCGCCAGTGTGACGTAGTCCCTCAATAAGATAAGGATCCTTATCGGTTATTTCCAAATAGTTAATGGTCGTATCTCCCTTGCCAGCCAAAAATAGCATATTTGTGTCCGCATCAAAGAGTGGCATTAAAATGCCAGTCGAGCAATCCAATTCCAAAGTCTTTTCGGGCACATTCAAGTTGCGTATATCCCGGATAATCACCTGACGCAAACGGGCAGCATCAAAGCCAGTAGTTAAAATGCGTGGCTGTTGGCCCAACCAAACCACACGCGAGTCCTTGATGCTCTGATGAGATTCGGCAACCATTTGTATGGGTCCCGAGGGACAACGCGGATCAAAAATGCGTACACATTTATCCTTGCAACTGGTGGCCAAAACAGTGCCATCTTCGCACCAACTGGCTGATTGTATGACCTCGGGATGTTCGTTATTCGCTAAAGGAGAGAGAACAAAGAGAGAGAGTTTAATACCGGAAGGAAGGAAACTTTGTTGTTTGACTTACAGAATATCTCCTGTTGTGTGGTCAAATCAAAGAGAGTCACACAGCCAGCTGCTGTGGAATACATTAAACCATCGGCTGTGGGATGAAATCCGACAGTTTCCACACGTCTTTGTTTATGGGAGAATACCGCCTCGGGATCTGAGAGTGAGACTTCCAAGCCCTTTTCAGGTATATGCCAGATTTTAACCAAACAATCCTGTGAGGCTGTGGCCAATAAACCATCATGAAAGGGCGAAAACTTCAGATCTGTTACAGTATCCGTGTGACCGTGCAGCAGCGGCATTGTCTTGCTCTTTCGCCCGCAGTCGTCCAATGGTAAAACGGCCACACTGGATCCCGTATGCTCCCAATTGAAGGCCATAAAGGCTGCCGAGGCGGCAATATTATTTCCATACGTTTGATATGAGCCCACGCATATTTCCCGTACGCAGGCCTCAGCCTTTGGCACAATGGGGGCAGCATTTTTATATTTCGAAGCCTTAAACCGCCAGGCCATGGTTAATTCGTCTACTTTCTTTAATGAATTAGAAGCAGCAGCAGCAGCAGCAGATGAATTTCAGTCACTTTTGATTTTGGCAAATTTGTTAAAATTTCGCTTGTTTTTTTTTTTGTTTTTTTTTTACTAATAATTTTGATGTTGTGAGGCGACACAGTTTTTGCTTTCTACTACTGAAAATAAATGAAAAAAAAACCAAAGCAACAAAAAAAATATATATATATAAATAAAATGTTTAAAATTCTTATCACAGGAATAGAAATAGAAATCGTTACAATGATTCATACCCAATTATCTAGAAAGTCAGCGTGTGGAATGGGGGGAATTTTTTTTTTGTTTTTTGTGCAATTGTTTTTTATCAAATGTGTTTTGTTCTAAACATTTTTTTTTTTTAGCTGCTGTTTTTCAATCATCAAAAACAGAGAGAGAGAGATAGGGAGAGAGGGTATTTTTTAACCCTGACCTTCACTTTAAAGCTGATCTCTTTGTAATTTACCCAGGGAAATTTATTGTGGGCTTTATGATACTTTTTTGTTTACTAATTCACTCAAGGGACATTTTGAGGAAATTATTTTATTCAAGTTTAAACTTGATTAATTATTATAAATTGTTGTTGATTATTATTATTAAAAATTTCCTTTTCTTTATTGACAAGTAAACAAGACAAGTGGATTTGTGATTTCCCTTTCTTCTTTCTTGGCCTATTTTTTTTTTACACACACACACACAAATACACAGAAATCCGGTCTTTTTTTTCGTCTTTCTTTTCTTTCTTTCTTTTTTCACTCTTTGGGAATTATTTTTTTTTTTTTGCTTTATTTTGTTTGTGTTTGCTTTTTGTTGACAGGTTCTTAAAAAGCAGCTTAATTTATCATTATTATTAATTGAATAATTTATGTTGATTTAAACACTGTTTTATTTGGATTATTAAGTACCTAGAATATGTTAAAGTCTAGGGATTCCGAAGAGGAGTCAGTATGATTTTTTTTTTGCGCAAAATTCAACTGGTTTGTTAGAAAGCGGAAAAACAAATGACCACCAATTGAAGGCAAAGCAACTTGGAGACGGATAGATTTCCACACATTAACAACAACGACGACGACAATCGACGACGACGACGCATTGGAGCAGCGGCGACAGACAGCAGCAAGCAGCAGGTATTTGCAATGTTTGGTGCCAGTTGGAGACCAGGCCAGACCAGACCAGACCAGGTAATGGGGTCAAATGATTTAGAAAAAGAAAAGCTGCTGCTGCTTCTGCTACTCTGCCGGTGGTGGTTGGTTGGTTGCTTGTTTGATTGATTCAATATAAAATTCAAAAGTAGGAAATTCTTTTTTAAAACTTTTTTGTGTTTGCATACACAGAGAGAGTATTTTCAAAGAGAGAGAGAGAGAGAGACAGCAGGAAAGAGAGCAACATCCGCAAAATGCACTCCTGTGTGAGAGTAACAGTAAAATGCAAACACAGTGTGAGCGAGTGAGAGAGCAAGAGTTGTTGGTCAGTTGTCATTATCCTACTTTGGTTGTTGTTGTTGCTGTTGTCTCTCCTCAGTTGTACAAGTGCGCCTGCTGTGCATGTGTGTGTGTGTGTGTCTGTATTTTTGCGTCTGTGCACAGGGTGCAAAGAACGTTGTATGTACGTTTGGGTGCGCCAAGCCAAGTTGTTGTTGTTGCTTTTGTTGCTGTTCTTGGGGTGGTATTGGTGGTGCTGGTGGTGGTGTCACTTCCTTTTGCTTTTTTTTTCTGCCTGCTTTTATATAAAGCCGGTATTGCTACACACACACACACATACAAATTGTATCTATGCTGTTGCTGCTGCTTAGGCCCGGTGGGGGCTTTTTTTTTATTTTTGCCGTCTCGGCATTTTGTTCGCCACTTTGTTGTTGTTGTTGCTCTCCTGGTGGTAGTAGTGGTGATAGGTGGTGGTAGTTCATGGTTTGTCATATATTATTGACATTTTTTCACGGCTTATATACAGTTTAAAATGAAATATATATATATATTTATATATATATACTTACTAAATTGCAAGTTGCAAGTGCAATTAGCCGGCAGGCAGGGGGAAAATGGAAATGGGAAAAACTTTGGCAATTGCAAGCAGCGCGGTTCTTTTTGCAGCCACCGGCACACACCCTTTTTTTTATGACTCTGACTGACTAACAGTGGCGCCCGTTTCTTTCTGCTTCTGCAGTAAAACACAAAAAAAAAACAACATACAAAACACTGCACTCTCCCGCAAACAAAGGAGCACAAACAAGGCAATAATTTTCAACCACAAACACACACACTCACACACACAAAAATAGTCTTTACAAACAAAAATAAAAATACTTGGATAGTTGATGATGTTTATTTTTAAACACTTACATTCAATTATTAACTAATTTATATTTCACATTCTTGATTTCCCATTTTATTTTTCTTTCTTTCTTTTTTTGTATGTTTTTGCAAGAGAGCCCAGAGTCGAATTGATTTAAAAATTCGAAAAAATCGAATAAAATTGCCAAAAACAACCAAAAAATAGTATTTTCATCAAAAACGCGTTAGGCACAAAATAATCGAAAGGGGAAACGAGTGGAAATCGAATGCAAATACTAGAAAATACTAGCAAAGGGAATAAACAGAAAACACGTATGGTCACACTGTGGCCCGCCGATTCAAAAATGCTTAAACAGTTATGGTATTTCTTGTATTTTTATTTATTTATGCAGCAACAAAAATAAAAAAAAAAAACATTTAAATATATTAATTAATTAAATATGCTTGTGTATATATTTGGATTACAATTTTTTTTTTTGTATAAATATGTGCTAAAAATTTTGTATTCTGCTCCCTGTGTAAGCCATTTTTTTTTGTTGTTTTTGAAAATTCCATTTGTTGTCGATTTGTTTCGTTTGTTTACTTGCCATATATATGGTATATATCTCAGGAATAATATAGGTTTATATTTATATATATATATATTTTTTTGTTTGTTAAATATAAAGTAAAATTTTTCTATGTATTTGCCTGTGTTGCAGATTGATTGACTTTGAAGATATTTGACAATTCATCCAGCAATGTTTCATATCTATAGGCGACACGAATTTCTGGCACATTTGTGCGTGTGATATCGTTGCCCAAAATGCCATCCTCAAAGTAATGCGGTCCCAGCCATTGTTGTTTAATCTGAGTACCAAAAAAAGAAAATAAGGTCAATTGAAAAATTCAATTATAGATTTTAAACTTACATGATGTGGGAAACCACTCATCATTACACTATTCCTGGCCAATTCACACATATCGCATGAGCTGAGCTTCCAAACCTGAGCGGCAATGCTGTATTCCTCCATTAAAGGTTCCTTAAAAACACTTTGAGATTAATACATAAATTCTTCAAATTAAACTTAACTTTTACTTTACCTTGGTGAAATGGAATTGTAGGGGATCATCTGTGGATAGAGAAATGACTAGACCACGGGCCAAATATTCGGGCAAAGGATTGCGATGATAATTCAAGAATAGGGAATTATTGGAAAGCGGCGACATGGCAATGCCAATTTGGGTTAAATAATAAAGATATTGGAGGACAGGAACCTTGCGCAGCAAAAGGCCATGCGAAATATTCTCGGCCATTAAATAGCCGCAAACTAAATGCTGGACAGGACCAGCCTCGCCGCAATGTGGCCGCAAAGCAAAAGTATTCATGCCGCGTTTTCTAAAAACAAAAACAGAATCAGAAATGATTAGAAAATATTAAAAAATGCCATATGTTATAATTTATTTTGTACTCACTGCCTAAACTTATTTAGCACCGTCATATTGGCATACATAAAGTATATATAATAGGCATAGGGTGGATTCTCCTCAAATGTCCATTCCTCTGGCCTGGGCACATCGTTATCAAATAGGGGATTCTCTGGCTTGGACTCATCATCGACGGAATCGAAGCCAACGACATATTGCAAGAAACGATGCAAATCTGGATTTTCACTGGGTTTATTTGTGGCATTAAATAGGGGTAAAAATATATTATTGATTATATCCTGGAACGAGTTCATCATTTTGTTTGACTTGAAGATATCAAAGAGACGTGGAATTTGTATTAACCAGCGTATATTCGATGAATAAACATCATTTTTTATGGCCCATTTGGCCAATTTATTCCATTCATCTGGCGATTTACCATAAATGGATAAACGCAATTCAGCATTTTGATATTTTGATTCTTCCAAATCAAATGCCACCTCCTTGATAATTTGTGCAAAATATTTGCCATTCAAATAATTATCGGTCTTTAGGAATACTTCACGTAAACGTGATTCACCAATTGGATTATATTTGGAATTGAATTTATCAAAACGATGGAAAGTATTACGATCGGCATGTACATCCAGCATATCCACAGTTAAATCATATGTCGTTAAATTCATACTCTGGAATACTTGGGCCAATGTCATCTCTTGCCCA
The DNA here is from genome assembly GCA_035078625.1 of Scaptodrosophila scaptomyzoidea. Lineage (NCBI taxonomy): Eukaryota > Metazoa > Arthropoda > Insecta > Diptera > Drosophilidae > Scaptodrosophila > Scaptodrosophila scaptomyzoidea. The sequence goes on from JAWNPY010000063.1 coordinate 93,543, forward strand.
TTTGTGACAGTGACCACTTCGTTGGCATTATTTTTCAACGTTTTCTTAATGAAACGGAGCAAATGTTTTTGATTCATGCACGAGGCAGCATGTATATGGGTATCCACTTTCCTATATAAATCAAAATTCAATTTAGAATATGGGAAATTCCTTGCTTATTAAATACTCACCGTGTATTATAGAAATCGCGATGGGGCACAGCCTTTTGGGCAGCCAATTCACGTAGTTCATTGAGTAAAACATGCATTTGATATTTCGATGATAAATAGCATAAGCGACGATAGCAAAATGATTTGCTGTAAAATACATAAAATTAAAAACAAATGTAAATGCATTTTAATTTAATTTCAATAAAAAAAACCCTAAACGGAACTAGTTCATGAGTGTACTAGGAATACAGATCTTTGGAACTAGACTAATAAGAACTGTGTATGAACTTTGAACATGGCGAACGAACATAGCAAATGAAGACAATTATTATTAAAAATAAAAAATAAAAAAAAAAACTCACAGTGGCCCATCGGCAATCATATTGCACATGACCTGCATATCTTTTACAAATTGGTTCAAATCCGGATAGGGAAAATCCAATTCACTTTGGTAATTCTGAAATGAAACAAAAGCCGATCGTAAATTATTCATTTAAAATTACAATTGCCAAACTTACCTCATCGTTATAAATATGAAAAACTCCATTGACTGGCTTAATAAAATATTTGTCATCTTCTGGAAATACCAGGTCCCAGGGATTGTATTGACTAAATTGGTAGAGTCCTTGTGGATGCTCTGATTAAAAGCATAAATATATATATTAAATTAAAAACAAAAAAAAAAAAAAATAAAACGAAAACTAAGCAAATTTGGCTTCAAAAAAACACATTTCTACAGTGACGGGTGAAAACTTGTAGAAGAAAAGGTGCAAAAGGTGTCTGGAAATTAATGTCACATTAAAAGCCAAAAAAAAAAACAAAGTGTTTCCTTTTGTGCAAGGTTTTTTTTTATTATTTATTTTCAACAAAAAGCTTAAGAAGAAAATTAAGGGAAATTAAAGAAATTTGACTTGTCAAGAAATAATACTAATTTATTATAGTTTGAATTTCTTGAACACTTTTTTATGCACACACAAACATGCTACGATTAATACGAAAAATAATAAATATATACATATAAAAGAAACAATGCCAGAGACCGAAATAATTACAAATAATTTTTATCTATAAAAACACCCGCATTGTTTTCAATTCAAAAATGTTCTTATAAAACATTACAATTATTTTCAGTCCCTGGCCAAAACATAACAAATAAATATATATATATAAAACCAACTAATTTAATCAGAAAGTGGGCAAAATTAAAATCAAATAAAATTAAAAACCTCACTTAATGATTTTACCTGTCAAGCCCGTAATACTCATATGCCGAATAATGTCTATAAAAAAAAAATATAAAATATGTATAATATTTAAAACTAGCATAAAAAACCATAAGGAAATCAAAGAAAATTACCAAAAAAAAATAAACAAAACAAAAGGAAAATCATAGTCTCTCTCTTTGATCAAGGTGCTCTCCAATATATATAAATATTTATAATTTATAATTTGCTTTTAATATTTTGTAACAATTAAAATAAAACTTACTAACAACAAGACAACAATAGACGAACAAGAGGCGGCGAGCGGGGGAGCAACGAGCAAACTGATTTGAGAAATATAGCAAAGAGAGTTGGAAAAATAGACAAAGTAATATACTAAAGAGAGAGAGGTTTCTCTAGACAGAAAGAGAGCGAGAGAGAGCGGGCAGGCGGGCGGAAGGGATTTGTACAACTAAACAATGAATAAATATAAATACAATTTGTGTATAATACAATATATATATATTTTTTTTAGCTCGCCCTTCTATAGTTCTCTACTATATACATTTATGTCGACATGCTGAGAGCGAGCAAGTAAGTCGGCGCGAATTAATCTATTTAGCTCACCTGAAACCGATTTGCCTGGCACATGCTCAAACTTATCCTTGAGGCGTACAGTCTTCAAGAAACGCGATGTGGTCGTGGGAAATAATTGATCCGACATGGCCATATATTGGCCACGCAAACGTAGAGCCTCGATAAGCAATGTGGAGGCTCGTTCCAAATCCTCGAGGGGCACACCGCTAGTATCTTCGCCCGAGACGGAGACACGTTGAAAATTGATATCCGAATCATCTTGACGTGGCCCAGTCGAAACAACGTCATCCGATGAACTGGAAGCCAAATTTGAATAGAGTGTCACTGGCTTGGAAACGTTGGATTTACTGCACAACGGAGAGAGAAAGAGAAGAAATGAAAATTATGTTTAATTAAATTCAATGATGTATATTCTCCCAACCATTTAGTTTTATCCAATTGATAAGGATAATGACGGCAAAAACTATAATTATCATCCGCAAACGACATAATGTTTGGTTGCTTTCCTTTCAACTGCTGGTCAGAGAATAATAATAATATTGTAATAACCAAAAAACATTTAGTTGCTGCTTATCATTTAGGCCCTAAAATAAAAAAAAAACCAATGATCGATTGCTGCTGGTTTGGTTGGTCAATTGCAATCAACTTAAAAAGGCCTCTCCACACGCGAAATATGTAAATTGCGTGCCAAAAGTGGACAACTTGCGAGTGTCAATGTCAGCGTAGGTCGTCGTCGTCGTCGTCGTTGCGTATTGTTCCAAGTGATATGGATGCACAAATTGTACTGTGTGTGAACAGTCAGTCAGTTGGCCATAAGTTGGTGGTGGTTATGCCATAAGCTCTCTGACACCGCGACACAGAAGAAGAAGAAGAAGCAGAAGAAGCCGCCTAATGCAGTCCCATTCAAAATCAAAACGTGTTCGACGCTGTCGCCTAGGTCAACCAACGTTGTCTAATCGTGCCTCATTATGTGGCCTATTCAGTCGCTTTATTTTTTGTTGTATTGTATTTTACTTACATTTCATTCAAATGCCTTTGTACTTGTAATTTCTTTTCAATTTGTTCAATTGGAAATTGTGGTACTTCATAGGGAGCCGAAATTTCATTTGTTAGATCAACAGGAGCACTTTCGGCCTTGCCTTCCTCAGGGGATTCAACAAGTTCACCTAGAAAACGGGAAAACATTTTAAATCTCTCACTCATTCTCTCAAGGAAATCAAGGAATGTACTGAAAAAACCTACATGATTTTGGTATTACATTGTCACCATAAAGTTTAAGATCAACTAATAAACGGTGGGCACTATCAATTCTATTAAAATTCATCATACATGTATTAAAATTACATTAAGCGTATCGAAACAATTTGTAAAACTCGACAAAAAATATATATGTGCGACTTGGTTGACTGTTGGCGTCTCTCTGAATAGATCAGATTCTCCAATGATTTCTGGCACCGTCAACTTATTCATATTGCGATGCATACGATTACAAATAAAAAAAATACGAAAACAAAACAACAAACAATAACAGACAACAACAACAACAACAACAACATCAAAAACATCAAGTTATGAAAAACAACAAGCTAATTTTAATATTTAATCGAAACCATATCAGTAGGGCAACCTAATTAAAAAATATTATACAAAATGTATTAAGAAGAGTTAAAGGTTCACAAAAATAAAAAAAAAACAAACAAATAATTTCAAATTAATAAACAATTCAAGAAAAATAATTTAGAAACATTTATTCCAAAAAAAATATTATCAACTTAAAAAATAAATTAATTAAATATACATCTTAAACATTTGAACGTTTCTTCTTTATTTTTATGGTTTATTTGAGTTTTTCATTTCAATATTAATTATGAATATATTTCTTTTTTTTTAAATTTAATTGCTTTCGAATATAAAACTCAAAACAAATGATATATAATAGAGAAAATAAATAAAAGTAAAGTTTCTCAATTTAAAATGATCAGAAAAGCTAAACTCGGCCGCAGCCGAGTTTGGGATACCCTGTACCGGTTTTTCGAGCGATTACAGCTTTAAAAAAATAATTATTTAAACTGCATTATCGGCACTAGGCTCCCTTCCGTGCGTTAAATACATTTTCAAAAGCTATAATATCCTTTTACCTCCGGTACAGGGTATAATTAAGCAATTGAAAGTTTCTCTCATTGCCAGAAACACAGGCCCGTTGAGAGGGAAGGGGCCCGAATATTTTGGATATCGATGCATAATATTAGAGAATTTAAGCATTTAAAACTTACACCCGCATATAGAACTTGTTAATACACGATTTCCTTTGCTTTGAACGATTGCCGCTTTGCTGGCCAAGTTGGTATTGGCCAAGTTATTACGTATAGCTGATGTTGAATTCATACTATGAACGATGCTTATGCGCTCCACTGCCGATTCATATTGATCGCTATCGGAGGCTTTATCTGCCGCATCGGCGGTACTCAACATGCCGCGATAAGTCATTTTTAGTAGTGTTGCCTGCGAGTCTCGTGTGGCACGGCCCAGCAGCAGATTACAGGCTAGAGGACACCAGTAGATCACCAATGTGACGGATAGGAATGGGAACTCTATTCTAAAATTGAACCGGTTCCGTCCGTTTACACAATTTTGGATGCGGCCCTGTCTTTCATTCACTCTCACTGCGGAGTTGTGCTTTATTTTTTTTCTGGTATTCTCTATCTCTCCCGTTTTAGTTTTTGGCCTGTTGACCGATTTTGAATTTATACAACATTTGTTTTTGGTTTAATTAATAAAAATGCGAAAACATTTTTATTTGTGTCTTGGTTTTTTTTTTTTTTTTTTTTGTTTAATTTGAAATCGAAATTTTTTATGTAATAAATTTTGTATTTCGAGAAATGACAATTTAATTTGTGATAAGTTTTGGATTTTCTTCTTTTTATTGTTGTTTTTATTATTTTATACAATTTGCTACTTGCTGCACTTTCCAACTGAATAAGTGAAAGACTTTTGATATTCTGATGATTAAAATGAAAATTTTAAGCAGTCGCAACGCAATTTGCACATCTACGCGCTAATTTTTCTATGTACAACAAGTAAAAATTTATTTTTATTGTGTTATTTTTGTGTTTGTTTTTCAATTTATCGTTTTAAATGTTTATACATTGGGTAAAATGTGTTCGAGCTTTTTCTCTCTCTCTCGCCTCTCACAAGAAAAAGCTTCGTTGACAAAAAGAAAAAGCTAATAATAGAGAACAATTTAAGTAAGGGGGTAAAAAACTGGATCATGATCAGGCACTTTTTTTTCAAATGGAAATTTCCCACAAAATTTCCACAAGAAGAGGGAAACTTAAATTTACATAAATAACTTGTATAAATTAAATCAAGAGTGATAAGATTAATAAGAATTGCTCAATCAATCAATCAAATTCGCAATTGAATTGGACAAGTTTTTCTATATTCAATTAGCAGTCTGATAATTTATTTTATTTTGATGGCTCAATATTTCTGGCCAAAAAAGTCATTGACTGAGTTCAGTTGCCTCAATTAATTATTTTATTATTTTTTTTTATGCTAGGTAATTCTCCATAATTTCATCAGTTTTATTGTATTATATTTTCCTGCCTTAATCAGCAAATTTATATATATATATTTTTTTTTTTTTGGTTGTTGTCTATTTTATTGTCGTCCGAAATTGTTTATTTTATTTTTGGCATGCGACACTTTGTTTTTATTATTATTTTTCTCGATTTGTTTTGTTTCGTTTTGTTTTCATTATTGACCGATTTTTGTGGCATTTATTTATTACATTTGATGACCCATCGCTTTAGTTTCGCTCGTTGATTATTTTGGCATTTTGCCTAATTTTCAATTGATTTTTACAATATAAAAATAAGATTTGGGCAAATGAGCTGCCTAATCTGCTTAATGGTAAAATTCTGGACAAATCTTGCATAACTTTTTGACAAAAATCTTTACTAAAATTTCTTTGATTACAAAGTTACAAAGATTCCTCGATGACTACACAAATTCAACTGATTTCCTTAGAAATAGAAATAGAAAATTTGTTGTCTAGTAAACCACAAATTCCAATCTAGAAAGACTTTTAAATACTCTATAAACATTAAATGTTTGTTACGTTTAGCTTAGCTTATTTCCTTTGTCTTGTCATAAATTAAAAGACTTTATTTCTAGCAGTTTTTTATTGTTTTGTTCTATCAATAAAACTTGAACTTGGTTACCAAAAATAAATGTTATGACTAAGAAAAACGCAACCATAAACAATTCAATTCAATTCATGTAGTAAATTTATTCTCATTTCAAGTCACACAAAAATTACTCAAGTTTAAAGGGTGCTTAAAAAAATTAAATGGGAAACTAGAATTATTTCTAATAATTTTGGAATAAATTAAATTAAAATAATAAAGCATTTTTTGTGCTCATAAAAGTCCAGACAAAAAACCAAACTGACTTGACTTGAAAATATATAAATCTATGTTTTAGTAAGTAATATCCTAAACAGACATGCCAACTTGTCAAAGAAAATTTCGAGCATTTTGTAAATGTAAACTAAAAAATATAATTAATTAATTGAAATATTACAAATTTTGAATGCATTAAAATTGAAACTATGGGGAAAAATCATTCTAAAATCTTTAATAATTTTTAAAGAATTTTCAGGGCATTAAAATAGAAACTATGGGAAATATCACCCTTTATTTATTTCTTTTTTTTTTGGATTTAGGGCTCACAGACTTGACCTAGGACAATATTATAAAGGAAGAAAAACAAAAAAAAAACAAAGTAAAAAAGCTTCTCAAAAGTTTTTCTTGAAAACTTGAAATAAACTTTTGCCGGTAGATAAACAACAATTTAACAATCACTTTGATTCAACTGGTGAAATTGAAATGAATAACAGAAAAACACACACACACACACTCAGAGTCAGTGTCAATGTTAATATTCTCATTTATAATTTATTTATAGCATAAAAGAACAAAAAGAGTCTTTTGTTTTTTTTTTTCTTCCTTTTGTGTCAACAATAAAAACAAAAGATAAGCACAAAGTCTGTTGTGAATATTTATGGCTGATAACAGACAAAAATCTAACACATACACAAATGTAATTAGAGTTTTGTGTGTGTGGCCACCCTTAAAAATTTTTGCAGCCATATGCCACGTGTTGTTGTTGGTCCAGAAAGTTTACTTTCTTCCCTCGCTATTTTTGCTTTATTTATTTTTGGGTGTGTTTATTGAGTTATTGACTTTTTGGTCAGTTCAGTTCACTGTACAATGCATATACATAGAAATAAATGTATGTGCGTGTGGGACAACAACCAATTTTCCTAATGGGACACACAGTTCAATTCTCTTTCATTTTTATTTTTCTCTTTCTGCTTCTTGTCAACATTTTTTGCAATTTGTTTGCACGCCTTAACAAATATCTACATACATACATATATATGCATACATGTAAATGTTTGTGTCTGTGTGTGAGTATTTGTAATTGCAAACGAAACATGACGTGAGCAAGGTTTTTCTTTTTTGGGGAAGGAGGAGGACGAGGAGGGTCAGTTGGGGGAACCGGTTGACAACTTGCAAAAAAAAAAAAAAAAAATAGAAACAACAACTTATTTTATTTATTGCTGCTGCTGCGCCAATGACCAAACCCTTCTAGCAATTATGATGCGCACACACACATATATATATATATTTATTTTTTTTTCACAATTGGGTGAAAAGTCAATGCAATTTTCGTATTACTCACCGCCTTTGCGCTTTACAATACGCCGCACCATTCCTAATCCCATCTCCATGTCCATTTCGACATCCGTGTCAAAGCCAAAACTCTGATATCCTTTGGCACTAAGAGCATCCGCATAACTTTGCATTTTTCTGCTTTGGCTTCTGCTTCTTTTGCTCTGCCGCTGCTGCTGCTGCTTGCTCTCAACTTGAATGAAACGGGACTTGACCTCTTTTTTTATGAATTGCGCTTTGTGTTACTTTCTATTGGCGTTGTGAATACTTTTAGTTTCTGACAGTTGTCAAATGCAAAATCACTTAAAGTTTATAAAAAAAAAGCGGGAGAAAAAAAACACAAAATAATACTTTGATTGTGCGAATAAATTGTTACTGCTGTTTTGCTGTTGTTGTTTTTGCGCTTTTTGCGTCTTTCTTTGGCTTATGTTTTCGCCGCGTTTGTTGTTGCCGTTTCGATTTCGATTGCGTGCTTCTTGCCTACTGCACAATTCAAAAGTGCCTAACGACTTTAATTGATATTTTCAACGCGCACACACACACACGCACACAAATGAACGACATAAAAAATAATACTGCTATAGTTGGTGGCGAAATACGATTTCCCAGTGTGACCATCGCATAACGCGAAGAAAATCCCCAAGTTAAGCATCGTGGGGATTTAACAAGTGAAAAAGTGAATACTTTTTTTGCCAGTGCTTAATGTGCAAAAAGATTTATCAAAAGAATGTGTAAAAAGCAACAGATATTGTCCAACTGCAAAGATTTTATGGCAAAAGGGTAAGTGATTTTTAATATTTGATTCATAAATTAATGGGGCAAAAACCATGTGCGGCGAAAAGAGTACAACTTATTTGGCAGGTGCCACCTTATGAGAAAATACCAAAAATTTGGGGGCGGGCGTTGCCACTTATTCGAGTGCTGCCATATTATTGAAACCAAATTCGATTGGCGGGAACTTTGAAATAAAACAAGTCAATGCAATTTGTTTTGACCAATAAACACTTCATTTTATTAGTTGTTTTTCTTTTTTTTTTTACAAATAATTTTTACTTGTACACGACAATTAATTACGCATTTTTTTTTTGTATTTTAGTTTTTTTTTTTGATTTTAGGTTGCAAAAAATTTATCGTTTGTGGGTTAGTTTTTTTTTTGTTACAGAATCGTTTTTTTTTTTTTATACAAGGAAACGCAAAATATCTCAAAACAAGTCAGTTTTGTTTTAATTAGTTTTTGTTATGTTTTGATCTTTCATTTTTTGGAACGGCTTTATTGAACTTTTTGTTGTGTTTGTTTGTTTTGCATATAATTATAAGTTTTGTATATGTTTTGCATTTTAAAAACATTAATTCTTTGGCAGGCATTGCATTTCGTAGTTTTTGTAAAAGTTTTTCTTTTGTTTTTTTTTCTAGTTTTCTTTTTTTTTTTTTGATTTTTTGTTTTTCAAAACGGTCCATCTCAACATAATTTATTTTTGAATGTAAAAACATAGACGTTCCAAATTTGTATGTGTGTGTGTGTGTGCTTGAGTATTTTTTAAAAATTAAATTAATTGAATTTCATTTTATTTAATTTTTTTGTTGTTGTTTTTATTTGTTTTATATTTAAATACACATCAATAATTTTTTAGTTTCAAATTTAGAAAATTGTGTTTGCCATTATTTTTTTGTTTTGGTTTTTCGTGTAATTTTTTTTATATTTTTGTGCTAAATTACATTTTTAAAAATATTTTAAATTAATTTTTTGTTCGTTTCAAAATTTTAATTTTTTTTTTCTTTTTGTTTTTTATTTTTTTTTTTTGCTTTTAAGTCAAAGACACGAAAGTGAAAGAGGTTTTTGTTTTTGCTTTAATTTTATTTGTTAATTCTTAAATTTTGTAACTTTTATTTTGTGTATGTGTGTGTGTGTGTTATTTTATTCTTGTTAGTTTTTCTTGCTCTTAAATTTAAAACACCAAGAGTTTTCTTTAAAAATTGTTAGAAATTTCTTTCTATTTTTTTTTGTATTTTTTTTTATATTTTGGTTTCTTGTAGGTTGTCCGAATTAAAATTGAAATATCGAAATATATTTATATATATATATGTATATTAATGTATACATATAAACTTGGTATTATTTACTTGATTTTTATTTTTGATTTTAATTTAGCTTAAAACACCGAAAGCTTAAAATTTAGAGATTTTCCTAAAGTGAAAATTTTTTACAATTTTTTGTTTTTTTGTTTTATATTAATTTCTTCTCATTTTTATCGTCGTCTCTGCGTTTTGTGCTTTCTGTGGTTGTTGTGATTTCTTTAGTTTAATTTTGCTTAATTATTATGCTCATTGGACAAAAGAAAATGAAAAACTTGAACAAAAGATTTGATTTAAATTGATAACCGATTTGCCATTTTTGGTTTTTGATTATTATTAACTAAACTTGACTAAATCTCTCTCATTGTTCAATATCCACCCATTTCGTTTCAGTTCCCGTTCTGTTCCATGCCTTTCCTTTCTGCCTTCAATAAATACATACATACATAGGTTTGAGGAAAAAACTGTATCACATTTTTAATTACGTCTTTGTTCTTAGCACCTTCAATAATATGCTGGCAACTAGCCTATCTAATTCGCTCATTCCAATTGCGCTCTCTCTAATTTCTACACTTGCCTTTGTCGTCGTCGTCGTCGTCGCCAGCTTTCTTACTATTTACAGACATCCTCTCTTTATCATTCTCTAATTCCCTTTCGTTCGTTCTTTCTCTATTCCTTTCTCATTTACACTTACAGTTGAAAAAAATTGCGCTTCGGATTTGTATCACAAAAATAATTACAATTCTATTAAACTACTGTCGTCTGTCTCTCCTCCCCTCCCCTCTCTCTTTCTCTTGCTAACCAAGTACATCTGTAACTGTAACTGTAACTGTGTTTCTCTTTTTTTTTATAACCAATTGGTTCTGTTATTTCCCTTCCTCCTCAAACTAAAGCCAACCCATACCCTTTTTTTTTTAGTCTCACTCGAATTGCCGCCAAACAAGAAACTATTCAAACTTAAAATTAAATTAAAAAAAAACTTATAAATGGATGGATTTGGATTGTTTTAAAATGTTCCTAAAAATCAAAGTTTTGGTTAATAGTTTTTGTTAGTTTTTCTTTTTAGGGAATTTGTGAGGTTTTTCTTATTTCTTTTGTTTTATTTTTTTTATTTTTAAAATCAGTCTCTATTGCGTTTTGTTCTATGAATGAGTTGATTTTGTTGTTTTGCTAATTTTTTTTTGGTTATTGGCTCTATTATTTATTATTAGTTTCAGTAAAAAAATTTCCAGTTGAATTTTTGTTTTCTTTTGTTTTTTTTTGTCTTTGTTTCTTTTTTTTTTTGGTTTTTTAATTTGTAGTACACCTTAGAAAAATATCACATTCTTACTTCGATCGTTCGTTCAAGAGAAATATTTTTTTTTTTGTTTTTTTTTTTTTGGTTTTTTACTCTGTTTATAATTTTGTTGCCTATTTCTTTTTTTTCGTTTGAATTACTATTTACAATTATTATTTGTTTTTTTGCACACACGACTAAAATATATAAAATTTAAAAAATATTTGATTGAGGTCATTTTAGAATTATTGCTAGTTCTTTTTTTTTTTTTTTAAATTAAACAATTGAATTTTATCTAAAACTTTAGCCCTCTTTTGTATTGTATTGTATATATATATTATATATATATATATATATTTATTTGTAGACACTGAATTTTTTTTTATGTATAAAATTGGGGTTTTATTTTCACGACAGTTAAAGTTTAGAATTTTAGTTGAGATAGTTAGAGAAAGAGAGATAGTGTGAGAGAGAGAGAGGGGAAGAGAAAAAATTCAATTCTTTTTGGTTTTTGTTATTATTAATTTTTGCACACAACATCAACAATGAAATATCTTATTAGTTAAAGATTTCTTTATAATTATCATATTTAGTTACTTGTTATTTTTGGTTTTCTGTAAAAATTTCAAAAAGACGTCTAACACCAAAAAATATATTGCATGTACTACATTTTATATTTAAATGTTTATGCTACATTTGATTTTTTTTTTTTTTTGTTTTTAAAGATGTTTTTCTTGTTTGTTTTTGTTGACACTATTTTATGTATTTTTGTATGTACATGAGTTAGTTTTTTGTTAACAATAAATTTGATTTGATTTTTAGACAAGTTTAAAAACTTTGTTACGACATACAAATTTCTTCTTTATTTTTTTTAAACAGATTTATTTGTGAGTGTTAAAATAAAATTTGTTTTTGTTTTGTTTTAGTTTGTTTTATTTGCAAGTGAAACCTCGAAATTGTCTTAATTTCATGAAAACATTTGTTTGAGTGGACGCTCAATTCATAACAATATAAATTGAAAATTTCTGAAATTTAATATGAAATATTTTGAGCGCCAGAGTTGCCAACTTTATGCAAGCGGATTCAGCAAGCTGAGCTGATTTCTGATTACTTATCGATATCGATATGATCACTAAAAGAATTCAATTTTGTATAAAGAAAGCTATTTAAACTTTGCCTTAATAACAATAATTAATAAGTTTATAGATAAAAAGTCTGCTTGAATTTCGGTTGCTGATTTTAAATTAAACCTTCCTTGGTCTTTTTTGTTTTTTTTTTGGGGTTTTTTGTTTTAGCAATTAGAAATCATTTAAGCCTGCTGTATACGCTCAATATTTTGAATTTGTTTTGGTTTTAATTTTGATTTTTGGTTGTTTTATCATAGTTTTTACTTAAATGAACAACATTTATAATTTGTTTAAAAATATGTACGTCATTACTCTACACACATACATATGTAAGTATGTGTAGATTTTTGTGTATGTATATATATATATATTTAGGTATATAGTAATAGACACCGAAAACCACATTTATCATTATGTATCTGTATATAGAATATATCTATACATATATATAATATAATTTTATTTTTCTCAATTTTGTTAATTTGTATATAAATAAATATTGTTGTTTTGGTTTTTTGTTTTTTGTTTGTTGGTTAAAAATGCATTATTTTAATGCCAAAAGTTTCATTTCGTTGTTAGATTTTGTAATATTTTTGTTACTCATATTTCCTGCATTTTGTCTATGCCTTGTTTGTGTTTTATATTTATTTAAAAAACTTGTAATTTTAAATTAAATAAATATATAAATGTATTTAATATTAATATATATATATATATATGTATGTATATAATATAATGTAGAAATAAGAGTCTTAAATCCCTCCAATTTGTTGGTATTATTATTCTAATTTTAGCATTTTTAAAATTTTCTTTTCTCGTTTTGTGCTCCTAAATTTCCAGCAACTAACAGACTCTACAGTTAAAAAAAAAATCGTCTTTTTATTCTTTCTTATCAAGTCCTAGAGTTTTATGTGTTTCTTTTCGAATCAACATTTATAATTCAGTATTTTAGCTTAGCCGTTGCGTACGTTTGTTTTTTTTTTATTTAATTATTTTTATATTTAATGTTAGAAAAAAAATGTCTTAATATTTTTAAATTTTATATATTGCTTTTATCTGCTTAATTTCGTTATATGGCCATAATGAAATGAGGTAACCATAGAGTTTTTTTTTTTTGTTTAAGTTTTTAGTTTGCTAATTTTTTGTTGCTATAGAAATGAAAAGAAATAAAATGGGTCCAGTATAAATAAAACTCAAAATGATAATGCAAAAAAAAACTTTATTAATAAATACTAAAATATAATCATAATTATTCAAAAAAAAAAAAACATGAACTTTTTTGTTTTTGTTTTTAAAATACAAGATTGATTTAGCTCACAGCATGTTTAGATATATATTTTTTTTAAATTAAAACTTATTATAAATACAAAAATTATTTAAAAAAAAAGAACAAGAAAAAATTGACAAATTGGAGCTTTCGTTTTATGTGGCTTATTTTAAAGGTTTTTGGAAACCTTTTGTGTAAAATCTTGTGGTAAACTTTGTGTGTGTTTTGTGATGTTTTATTTTGAATTTTTATGTTTTAATTTCCGAGTTTATAAGTAAATTAAAATTTTGTTGGCTTCTTAGACAATTTACTGTTTTTTTTTTTTATTTTTTTTTTAGAGCTTTACAAAAAGGCAGTGTTTTTGTATTTGTTTTTATTTCAGTAGAATTTGTCTCAAGCTCAATAAATAGAAAAATTTAAATTAGGAATATTAAATATTTAAATTTTGAATTAATCAGGACTGTTCCAAATTCGGATAATTGTTTTTCAAAATTGGTTCAGATCCTTGTAACAAATACAAAGAACTTAAATTAATTGAAATATAAATATATAAGTATTTAAAATTAAAAAAAAAAAAAAAAAAACTTTTGCTATAGGGCCCTGAAATTTAAAACTTATACGTATTACAAATTGTATACTGAACAAATAAAAAATATAAAAAAAAGAACACTTGTCTTTTATAAAAGAGTTTTTCATAAAAAAAAAAATAATAATTAGTTGCATAAAATGTGTGATACAAATTTATAAATAACATTTGCTTATTTTTTTTTTCTTTTTTATATATATGTATGTATATATAATTTAAAGTTATATAAGTATGAATGTAAAAAAATACAAACTGTGCATAAATTTGTTAAACTATCACAAAAAATTTACTACAATTGAACACTTATAATTTGAGAGGGTTTTGTTTTTTTTTTCTTTTTTTTCATATATAGCAAATTAGGCAGAAATGTGTTACAGGTAAAATAATTGTTTTTTTTTTTTTAATAAATTTATGTGCAAAAATTTCAACTTAATTTTTAACCATAATGAGAACCAAAATATTGAAAGAAAAAAAAAATAATTAAAAAATGTATTTTTAATACAAAACTTAATTTTAATTAAACTAATTAAACATTTTTTTTTACTTGTTGCTTTTAATGAGGTTTGTCTTGTGTGTATGTGTGTGTGTGTGTGTGTGTGTAGGTGTG
>JAWNPY010000064.1:0-106841 GCA_035078625.1 Scaptodrosophila scaptomyzoidea
CCTCAACACAGGCATGGGCAACAAGCACAGTGCAAATGCTTTCGGCTATGACTTCTACATTTATTATCCGATCGTTTCCAAATTTGGTATGCTGATTAGAAATACTAGCTAGTACCTAATTCATAATTGTGCGCGATTTGAGGCTTAAAGGCTTCCTCTAATTGCGGGGGTGGGGAAAAACAAAACAAAAACTTGATCTGCGTGCACATATAACGAGTTTATGTACCAAATTTTGTGTCACAAGCTCTTACCATCTCTGAGATCCTTTTGTTCATACGGACACACGGATGGACAGACAGACATGGCTAGATTGACTCGGCTGTTGATGCTGATCAAGATACTATACGTACAGGGTATAAAAAAATCAAGGTCTATAAAAAAAAAATACCTCATATAATGAAGGTTTTTAAAAATCATTTTGTTTATTATTTTTAGTATGTATTAATTTATTTTAATAATTATTATTTTATTCAGTATATAATTGAAATGAAATTGAAAAATATAAAAAATCACATTAGAAATACCCATATTGTAAAGCCCCTTGAAGTAGTTTAAATTTAAAGTAAAAAGCTTCAAAAAATAAAATTCGAAATAAAAGAACTTAAAGTGAAATACAGGGTTGCTTAGATTCCCTCTAAAAAAAAAACCAAACACAAGGCTGTTTAGATACTATTTAAATGAATTTTTATTTTATTGTATATATAGGATAGTTTCTTATTTTCAGTTGCCAAAGATGTGAATGTTACTTGAATTTTCTAGTTTTTTCTGCTTAGGTATTTTGGAAAGTGCCAATGTTCTGTTATATTGGACCTCTGTGAAAAAAAGTAGATTTATAAATTAATAGAGCGCCTAAAATAAACTTTTTAAATTTACCTTTGTTCAATCAAGTTATTTATGTAAAAATTTTACAAAGATTTCTTAGCTTCTCTAACCGCAAAGCCAAACAGTGAAAATGCTGGACCATCAAAGTTGATTTTTCAATGGGAAAAGTTTCTATAAATAAAGTTAGATGACTCAGGATAGTTGTTAAGCCTTCCTTCAAATGACTCTAAATTGAACCTATTGATGGATAAAGAGCTTAAAATCAATATGTTATAATATCAACAACAACAACAACAATAATTTATATATAAAGATTTTAATTAGAAACTCACAATTTATTCATTTTGAAAAAAGGCTTGAAGCTAAGGAAAATGTATTGATATTCAAATCTAGGAATAAAGTCGTCATAGTCTGGGGGATTGTTATATGGTAATTAGTTGCTTTTTACGCATAAGATCGTCAGGGTTTCTCTCTTAATTCTTCAACCGGAACACCTTCAAATAGAGTCTGCAAAAGCTTCATTATCATTTATTAATTACCATTTAGATTAGGAAAAGCAAAATTGTTTACAAACTTTGATAGTCGTTTTCCTGTTGCGCCTAATCGAAATCTGAAAACGAATCGTCATCATCCAAATATTCATAGTTATAGCCAAGATTAGAAAACTGTCTCCAATAGGGGGAGATGGTGGGAGGGGAATATGTAGCATCTTGATTGGTTTTCGATGACACGGATTTCTGTACTAAGGCCACACGGACTTGCTCTTCCAAATCAACGATTTGTTCCATTTTCAAACGCAACAAGTTCTCCAAATGGGCATTTTTCTGGTTAAAGTTGACAATCTTAGCGTTTTTTTGGGCCATTTGAGAAAGGGCCTGACAATAAACTGAATATAATACCATTTTTTGGGGTTGTTCATACCAATGATCACCTAGTTGTTTTCGTACGCTGACAATGACCACATTTTTATCCTTCTGCGGCTTCTGCGACTTCTCATCACTGGCGGCGATAGCAGTCTTCTTCTTACGGGATGGAGTATGCGTCGAGGCAGATGTCGAGGCGGCACCAGAAGCCGCCGCAAGTTGTCTCCCGGCCGACATACTTTGCCTCAGAGTGCTAGTTCTAGTGGGAGTCACAAGATCTTTAGTAGAACCAGCCCTGGAAACCGCTCTCGAGGGAGCCCTGGAAGCATTCCTTGAGACAGCTCGGGAAGCAGACCTTGAACCAGCTCTGGACGAAGGTTTCGAATCAGCTTTGACATAAGAACGACTCTCTGGCAAGGGACCAGGACCACCAACAGCTATTTCGGTCGGTGGTGGCGGAATCCCTGGAGGAGGGGCAGCATGAGATTCTGTCGTTACTAGTGTGGTGGCAGCCAGAGCTGCTGCAGTGACAGCCGTACCAGTCACAGTGCCAGCGACTGCATCAGTCACAGCGCTGGTGACATTTGGACGCTTGGCAGTTTCGGCCGGAGGAGTAGGATTAACAAAGACAATACTGGAACCAGTTTCAGGTGGCTTGGGACCTGTGGTTGGAGTTACATGATGCGAAGATGTCTTGACTTCTATAGAGGCACCCGCTGGCGGTGCATAGGATCGTATTCTTTTGAGTATCGGATTGGGGCTCTGATTTGCATTGGCATTTGTATCGGGACTAGGATTCGGATTTGGAGCAGAAACGCCAGCCACAGACATTTCCACCGGTGGCACTTGTATCTGTACATGTGGCGATTCATCAGCCGCCGCTGGTTCTGTCGCCGTCGGTTCTGGTTCAGCTTCACCTTCGGTATCGCCGCCTTCCTCTTCGCTGCCCTCTTCCTGCTCTTCTTCTTGACCTTGGTCTTGTTTACGTCTTTCCTCAAATGCCAAATGATTACGCATGACATTGAATAGCAAAATGTCTATAGAACCAGGCACACTCCTAGCCACTCGATCCATTTCATCTCGCGTCACCTTTATGCCCAAACGGGTGAGAACACGCTGATTAAACAGTTCCCAATTGGCCAGCTTTAATTGCACACTGTTCCGTGGCGGATAATAATTGATATCCACTAAATCGGGATAATGCTGGGCCATAATACGGGCCAGGGGCAAGACATCGGTAAAGACGCGACGCAAGTTACCTGGATTTATATTATGTTCTTGCAGCCAAGAATTTAACTCATATTGCTCCACCGAAGACAACTCGGTTTTTTTCGACTTTGACAGTTTAGGCATCTCTTTCTCGCTTCTTTTTTGGCCACTTCCTTCCTGTTTGTTTCGTATTCGTAGTTTTTTCAATTACCGTGAAACTTGGTAATTACTCTATTATTTGAATGTGTTGAACGGCCAAAAACAGTTTGTAGTTGCAGGAAAAAAAATAACTTAATACTAAACTAAATTTATGTTCTTAAAAACTAGAAATTTTTACTATAAGTAGGTTAAAGTGTGAGACCAAAAATGATACTGAGCATTTTGACAATATGCAATTTGACAAGTGAAAAATCGAAGCCAACTCGATAACAAGAAAAAATGTTTGATTTGCTATCGAAATTTATGAACTTGTTCTCTGGTTACAGTTACAAATTTATCATTAATTAAAATGCCCCAATTTAATTTGAAAACAAAACTTGAACCACTTAATTAATTTGCATTTTGCGTGTTGATTGATTGTTGTGGCAATTGTTTTTTAGTTTTAATAAATGAGATATTTTTCATGTTTGCAATGGTATTTAAATTTATACCATTATGACCCAATTAAGTCATAAATATTTCTCTTATAAATTTCGCATCTGAATGATTTTTAAATTGTCATGGACATTTTTAACATGACACCTAAAAGTAGGCAATTAAAATTTTGTAATTGATACATGACTTTTGTTTATAACAGAATTCCGGTCGGTAATTGTTTATTTATATTAAGTGAAATAAATTTTGTTATTTGAAATAGTTGACCATTAGTAACTATTGTTTTATTATTATTTTATTTCCTTTGGCATTTTATAGATCAGCAAGCAGCGTTAATAGCCCTTCATTTGCCAATGGTCCAACAAATGGAATTGAAGATCGTCCAACGACTTCCATGGCACCATTGCAGTTGCCTGCATCAAGATCAGCGAATGGCAGTGTTTATACCGCAAATTCTTTTGATGCAGCAGCAACAACAACTTTAAGCGAACAACAACAACTACAACTTCGAAGACAACAATATTGCCCGCAATTATCCCTACCAGAAACATTTCCCAACGAGAATATTACAAGTTCCTCAAACCTTCCAAACGATAGGTAAGTGAAATTACAGACATTTTGTTTTAATTAAATGGCAATCGATTGGTACACAAGACCACAAGATAAGCCCAGATAAGATAAGCCCCCAAATAGAGTCTAAACGTAGTACAATATTTGTATTGATACCTTTTTTAAAATAAAATGAGTTTATTGAGTTGGTAAATAAAGAACTAAAGCCATAAACAATAAGAAAATGCAGGATTGTATTTAACAGTTATTTATCGATATTCCGATGGTATCGATATCATTTTGAACTTAGTAAAGGTGAGCAGTTTTTTGAAAAAGTGTATTATTTTTCAACATATTCTCCATAACTTGTTTATAGTGTATTTTGTAGTCTATTATTTTATTTATTTTTCCTGATTTTTATTATTATTTTATATTGTCATGACAGTCTGCAATAATTATTATTTTATTATTGAGATTGCTTAAATTATGAAGGAGGTGAATTGGCATTAAACAGCTGACTGCGAATACCCCTGACTAGCTAAGCTATACACTCAAGACAACAACAGTCACAGTCAGTTGACTCGAACAAGTCACATCTGGCTGAATTTGCTCACCTGCGGCTTATCAATCGATGTGTGGCTAATAAAATGATAAAGATGTTTCCCAGAAATTCGAAACACAAACGAATATAATGCTTTTAAATCGGTTTTTCTGCCAAGAGATTGTTGACAAGTGTTTGGCAAGCATTTTTATAAGCAGATTGGGGAATCATGGGACCTAATAGGTCAACCGGCATGATTGCACTTGTTTAGATTCGTTTCGCTCTCTCTCTCGTTTTTTTTTTTATCATTATCGTTGATTTAGAATCTATATGGCACGTGCCATAGGTTTTATGTCTTATCAGACATATCGTCTAGACCACCTGGAGTTGTTTGGTATTTAGCGACTGGCACTATGAATGATGATTCATTGGGTACTCATATATTTGTAAATATATGGGGTTGATGGGGCTCTAAATGATTCATAGCCACTCGTGAAATTCTCACAATTATTCAACGTCAACACACTGATGACTCTAATAGTTATACCATAATCCTTTATAAAAAAAACAACAAGAACTAATCGAATCTAAGCTATGAAACCAAATTCATTCAATAAAAAAAATCTCTTTGTTTATGCATTTTTTTTTTTTTGCCTCACTTGACATTTCCGTTCAACATCTTATTTTTGAAATCAATTGAATTATTTGTTTGCTTTTTTTTATTATTATTCCTATAGATATTCTTTATTATTGTTGAGTAAGAAAAATAAAAATAAAATGATAAGGCTTTTTTTTCTGATGTGTCTTCAATGGGCTGACTTATCAACCGAATTTTGTCCCATTGAAATTTATTCACTTATCCGAAACTAAATCGGTTAAAAACAATAAAAATAAAAAAAGTCTTTGACCAAGATCAAAACAAAAACGTTTTCTAATTATTAAGGAATTCTCATTCATATTTGATTTATTGTAAATGTCTCTTATCAAATTGTTAAAAGTGGGAGGGAATAAAAGCAAAATAAATAGAGATTTATGGATTTTCCATAACGAATTTATTATACACTTTTTCAAAGTTCTTGACTATTATTTACTGAATTTTATTGCCTTATAAAATAAGTAAATATTGGACACATTTAATATCTTTAAATTATAAATGTTTTGCTACTCTCAAACTCATAATTTTTTAGAATCTTTGAGTTCCTTCAAAAAAGATTGTTTTTTAAATACTTGAGTAATATTTAATCACATTTTCAGTTAGCATAGTTAGCAGAATAGCTTTTTTGAGGATCATTAATAATCATATAATAATCTTATAAAGCCCGAGTCTTCGATAGAGATTAAGAAGAGTATATGAATAACCGTTGACTGTTATTTATTTGGCTTCTGCTTACATACAATTTATTACTTGCTTTAGTTGTTGTCGTTGTATGTTAGTTGTTGCTATAATTGTTATTAGCTCTGCAGAGATACTGAGAGTTCTGACGACGACGACGCTTACGCTTTGCCAGCAGCGTCAGCGACAAAACGAATGCGGCCGGCAAGCAGCCACAGCCAACAGACTTTTCGTTTTAGTAAACGCGGGACGCTGGCAATTGACGGAAGCGCCAACGGTCAAAAAAAGAAAGAAAGAAGGGGAATAGAAATAGCAAAAAAAATTACTGTAATCACCCAAGTTTAAATGTAACTGTAAATATTTTTTTTCTGTGCTTTTTTGTGTGTGAGAGAGAATAAAAAACCAAGAGTTGATCATGCTTAGCTCAGAGAGTCCCAGTCCCGAGCATATAACGGGCTCAATTAAAAGATTAAGTGTTTCCTTTGAACAAGATTCTGGCGCTCAGGATCTGTTGATGGAGGAGAGTCAGGTTGAGGATCAGACTCAGGATATTGTTGATGTGAATTTGAATGATGATCAGTTGACCGACGCCAATAACAATAGTGAGGAGGCCACTGTGGAGATCCGATATCGTTTGAAGTCCTCCTCAGTGCGTCGTTCTCAGTCAAGGGATAGAAATTTTGTGGCCGTGGCCGGTGGAGCTGTGGTCGATGGCGCCCGTACAGTGGCCCGTAAAATTAAACGCATTTCATTAATTGAATCATCGGGCCATAAATTAGCGGAACAACAAAAATCCAATATAAATACTGATCCCGATATCAACTCCAGTCCATCCAGTAGTATACGACGAATAAAGTCTAAAAGGAAATTCAATGTGCATTACAATTCAACGCCGTAAGTAAAAAACTAAAACAGTAAAAAGAAAGAAAGTCAAAGAGACAAAGAGAAAGAGAGATTATTTCTGGGTCATTGACATTTATTTTTAGCCCTTGGCTAAAAATGAGTCATTTTCTTCTTCATAATCCTATAAAAAAAATCAATATCCAAACTCTTTCTGATCAGCAAACATTTTCGACTGATTTTATATTTTGATAAAAAAAGACACTTGAATGTTTTGGGTTTTTAGCCTTTTCTTTTGATTAGATTAATTTTTTTTAATCCAATTGGCTTAAACAATTTTTATAAAGAATATATTAATATAATAAAAAAAAGAACAATTTATATGTCATGGCCTGAATTTATTTATTGATAAAGTTTATTTATTTTGCGTCTTGTGTTGTCTACACAAACCAAAATATAATTTTAATAATTAATTCCCTTTGCTTTTTCAAAGTAATTTTATTGGTTTTAAAGAGTACCAAAATTCACCATAAAATTAAAAATTTGCTTTCAATTAAAACAAAAAATAAATTAGAGATATTAAATAGAACCATACTAATTTATTAATTCAGCGTAAAATTCACTTAAAATTAATTATTTTCATAAAATAAAATACCCAGATAAAAATTCATTTAAAATTACTTATAATTTACGTTTGAATTAAAAAAAAAAAACATTAAATTTCACCCTTAAATTCAACTTTCAATTGACTAAATAATAAACCATTTTGGTATTTCTTAAATTGCGCAAAAAATTTAACCATGATTATATTTTTGACTTGTAATGTTTTCTTGGCAAAAACCCAAAAAAAAACACACGAAACAAACTCAAATAAAAATGTTTTGGACTGAGTCACTTTGCTCTTTCAACTGCTTCCCTCCCCTAATCGCCGCCTCTTCTGAGAACTCTTTGCTACATTTTACGGTAATTGATAAAAAAAAAAGAAAAAAAAACAAACAGAATAGAAATAAAAAAAAATAGAAAACTCACCTTATCAATTTAATTAGTGGCTCAATTTAGTTGTTACATCAAGCGGGAAAGAGAGAGATGAAAAAGGCCAAAAGTCAGCAAATCATAAATCTCTTGACAAAATGCTTAAATATTTCATAAATCTAATATCATAAATAACAAACCAAAAATATAATCAAACTCTCGACGTGATGATAAGAAGCCAAACAACAGAACAGAACTAGTCAAGCTGAGTCAAGTCAAGTCGACAAAAAAGAAGTTAATAAAATTGACAAAAGTTAGCTAAAAAGACAGTTAACTGTCAAACTACAAAAAGAAGCTATTAAAGAAGCTAGAAAGTTAGTGCAATCAACTGACTGTTTAATTAGTCTATAAACTTACTTGTTGTCTTGGAACTACAAACTAATTAATCAATTATCATTAGTCAAAGACTTTTGCAGAGCAATTAGCCAATCATGTAAACAAGTGACTAACTATCTTAGTTAAATAGTTAAAAAGATAATTAATTAATCGAACAAAAGGATGATTAGTCCACAATCTCCTCCATTTTCTTTCAATATTTTCTTTTCCTTTCTTGAATTCTCATCCATTCTCTTTTTAAGACTCTTCCTTTCAACATTTTGCTCTCTTTGAATTACAAGCAACTCTTGCGCTCTCTTTTATTTACTCTCCATTTCATATTCCGGCTCTCTTTTGTATATTTTGTTCTATTTAACCTTTTCTTCATTTCTGAACACTACTCCTTTTATCATTTGTTCTGGCTGTCTTTAATTAACTAACTTAATAGCTTACTATCTGGCCCATTATCTAATTAGTTAATTAGCCAGAGCTTCTCTTCTATACACTCTCCCTTTGATCCCGTCTCTCATTTATCTACTTTCCATATTGCTCTCTTACCCTATTTTATTTTATTTATTTTTTTGATTGTTGGCAATGACTTTGATTAAGTGACTTATTTAACTTGACACCTGGCAGGTGTTGCAGCCGCAAAAAAACTATATTTTTGATATTATTATTATATTATTGTTGTTGTTGTTGTTGTGATAATTGACTGATTCAATTGGTTCGTTAATTGGCACAGTCACTGGGCGCTATAAATGAGGCTCATAAATGGCCATTTGGCTGTCATATGATAGCGTTCCAAATATGTACAAAATGTTGTATTTGTATTCTGGACTTTCAGGGTCTACGCTGCGCATTAACCAATTGAGAAAGAGATAGTGAGATAGCACTAAACCCTTTTTGTATTCATAAAACTGAGGCAATATCAGCTTATCTCGCCAACAGAGACAGACCTAGACCTTAAATGCCAACTTTTAAGTGGCATTGGCAGATAAGTTAATGTTCTGGCCAAAACAGTGGACAATTGGCATTGTGATGGAAGAGTTTTCGAAAACAAATTCAGTCTTTGTACAATAATCGTTTGTTTTGTTCCTTCCATTTACAGATCTTTGCGTCACAGCTCATCCAGTTCATTGAGCCCATTGGTGGTGCCCATACAGCCAAGTGGCAGTGCCTATAGTCTTAGTAGTGGTTCCGGAGCCGTTAATAGCGGCAACAACAGCTTCAATACGGCCAAGCAACATGAATTACAACAATTGTCAGCAGCGGCAGGGATCTCATCAACATCATCTGCAGCTACAACTGCATCTGCTGCTTCTGCTGCTGGCAATGGTAATGGATTGGCATCCGCATCCACCTCGAGTGGTTCTGGTGGAGGAGGAGGCGGAGGAGGAGCAACCAATTCAGTACCAGCTGAAAAGGAAAAGAAACGCAAAGAAGTTTCCAGTTCGCGTGTAAAGAAATTTCATCGTCATTTCTCGCAAGTTTCCAAAGATGAAAAGTTAATTAATTGTAAGTATTAAAATAATCCCAAAAAGAATTTAGATCCTTCTGTTTAACTATTATATTATTCATAGACTACCCATTATTTTCAAAGATGTTTTGAATGATTGACCATAAATTTCTCTAAGAAAACATTTTCTTCTCAAAGTTCCCTAAGATCTTTTAGATAAATGATCCTCTGCCTATATAGTCTCTAGATCAAATAGTTTAGCTTATGTTTCCATTCTTTTATAAGAAATTTGCCTGTCTTTTAAGTAAAATTCTTTTGAATGGATGATAAATTTTATTTTTTCCACAACTTTTCTAAAAACATGAGAAATTTGTGTAAAAAAAAAACCATTTCTCTTTTATTTATGATTCTATTAGAATTTAGTTATAGTCCCTGGATCCAAACAGTTTATTATTAATATTTCCCTAGTTTTTCAATTGAATTAATATTCTTTTTTCTTTTCGTTATTTCTCATTTGATTTTTGCAGATTTCTCATGCGCTTTGGTCAGTGATATTTTACTACAGGGTCATCTTTACATAACGGATCAGCATTTTGCATTTTATTCAAATGTTTTTGGCTATGTTACCAAAGTTGTAATACCCACAGCGTCGGTGACAAAAATTTCTAAAGAGAAAACGGCCAAGATAATACCAAATGCAGTGGGCGTGGCCACGGCCGATGAACGACACGTTTTTGGTAGTTTTATAAGTCGCGAATCTGCCTTTAGATTAATGTGCACAGTGTGCACTCAATTGGGCTCAAATGCTGAAATAATGCCCAAACAATTGACGGCCGATATTGAGAATTCCGAGGAATATTTTATAGAAGATGATAGCAGTTGTTCCATAAGTGGCAACGAGAGTCCACCACAATTGTTGGCCCTGACGGCAGCGGCCACATCTGATCAATCCGAACAGCAGTCTATTATCAGGCAGAGAAAGAGTGCGAATGGTAATGGAGATAATGCAGCCTTGGACAAAACACTAAGACATTCCGGTAAGTTGAACTTAAGTACATATTTTAAATGTAAGCAAAACCTTTTCAATTTTGATTTTTATATTATTTTGTAGAATTAAAAGCAGCCAGTTCATTGGCAGCCACACTCACTGGCTCAACAGCAGGGCATAACCAAATTGGTTTGAGAAGCTCGGCACCACCAAATGTGCCACACGAACACTTTGAGGCGCCGAGTCGGTCTTCATCCACTTCCAATTCGGCCAATGGCTCGGCTGGTTCTTCCGGGCCATCAAGCTCTTCGTCGCCCATTACTGTGGTGGGTGTGGACATAAATAGTCCAACAATGACAGCGCCAATTTATGCTGCCGGCTCAGGTGGTGTTAATGTCAAAGGCCAAGGCAGGAGCAACAGCAACTCTTTGGTTCAAAGACTACGTTCCTTTGTGCAGTCGGCTGGGTCGCAATTTCGATTGCCAATGCCCACTGAAATGCATATACTTTATTTGGGTGTTATGCTGGCCATAATGCTGGCCATATTCTCCTCTTTCCTACTCTATCGCATACTCAATATTGAGGCAAAAACCACCTTGTATAATACACCAGTCGATTTCAATTGGGTGAGTTATTATTACTGTAATTATTATAGGATCTTTTAATTAATCTCTCGGTTTGTCCTTTTAGCATTCGGGCGGAGGGAATGCCAATGATGAGGATATGTTTGTGGAGGCCTTGCGTTGGCAAAAGGAATTGCAGGCCAAAAGCACAGAAGAAGCTCAACATATTCTAACTAGAAATTTGGAACAGATATCAAAGGTGAGTTAATGTTAACGTTATCAGTTATATTGAGGCCAGAATATTTCAGCCCACCTGTTGCCCTGTGTTGGCCAGCTGCGACAACATATGGCTAAATGGGCTCACACTTGTTAACCTTATCGGCTCGGCTTTTTTACTAATTGCAATCATATCTTTATATATTTCAGGTGCGTCGAAGCCTGGAAACACTCTCAATGTTGATCCATGACAGAAGCAGCGCCAATTATGAACAGGTCACTCAACCAGTGATCCAAACGGAGGGCAATGTTAATGACTGATTTTAAAATGGCGCGCTCTATTCTTTAATTACCTATCTAAAATATT
Organism: Scaptodrosophila scaptomyzoidea; assembly: GCA_035078625.1. Taxonomy (NCBI): domain Eukaryota; kingdom Metazoa; phylum Arthropoda; class Insecta; order Diptera; family Drosophilidae; genus Scaptodrosophila; species Scaptodrosophila scaptomyzoidea. The sequence continues at coordinate 11,689 of JAWNPY010000064.1, forward strand.
AACACATATATACAATTTAGTCGGCTCAGAAATGAAATCTATTTAGTTTAATTAGTTTCCAATTGTTCTAAATCGGAATTGAAAAAAAATATTAGAACAATTGTAATTTTTTTTTCTCTATGAATTATGCATGAATTTAAAACAAAAAAAAATTGTATTTAATTATGTTTAGAATCGACTTGATTAATTTTACATTTACAAGTTTTAGCAGGGCTTTAATTTTAATGGATTTTTTTTTTTTATTATTATAATTTTTATGCTTTGTTTTTTTTCATGAAATAATTGAAATTAATTTGAAATCAAAGTAAAAAAAACTGAAATTTTCATTTCATAATATTTTTTTTGTATGGAAAAAAAAATAATCCTGTGATATGCATATTTTAAGTTTAAACTATTTTTTTTGGTAATTTTAATTTAGCAAAAACAAAGTCGTTAAAAAAGGAAGAAAAGAAATAAGAGCAAAAAATAATTTTATAAATATTTTTAAATTGCACGAATTTGCTTTAGTTCATAAATAATACAACAAAAAGGAAAATCCTAAAATATTTCTAATTTTTAAGTTAATTAAATGCAAAGCAAAATTATGAAATCTTCTTTTCCTACCCCCTTACCTATATATATATACATAACTATTTATGTAAAAGAAATGGAAAACCTTAAAAAAAACTATGAGAAAATAAACAAAATTCAGCATTAAAATTCGAGTGGAAGTTGTGTTTTATTTGAAATTTTAAAACGAAAGAAACGTTAAAAGAAACTTTGGCGCTCCTTAGCGGCTGGGGTGCGAAGGTACGGTTCCCAAAATGGCCACTAGGGGCGCCCACGTATAAAAATTCGAACAAATATGCCGATTCGAAAATGGCAAATTTGTGCAAAATTCGAGGATCGGTTTGTGTTTTAGCTAGTTTTGGCTTGTGTCTTGGGTTTCTAATTTCGTCAATTCACCTTTTTCTAACGTCAGTGTGTTTGTTTTGGTTTGTGTCTTGGGTTTTGGCTTGAGGCCTGGGTTTTAGCGCAAAATTCAAAATTTTTAGATGCGCAGAGTTGCATTTCAAGCATCTGTGTGCTCTAAAAGAGGGAGTATAAAAAGCGTACAAAGAGAAAGAGAGCGAGTCATTTGTTAATAAACATTCGTTAGCGTTGGTTGTGTACGCGGTTAAAACTACACACATACAACACACACACACACATACGTAGTTTTGTATGCCTGTGTCTGTGTGCGTGCACGCCGCATTTTTTTTTATTTTTGTTGTTGTGCTTGTGCATAAAAATGAATGTTAAAATTAAAGTGAAACAACTAGTGCCAATTAAAGCATAAAATAAAATGCTTGGTCTTAACAAATATACTTGTAATAAAAAAGAAATGAATTAAAAAAAAAAGTGTAGTAGAAACACAAAAGAAAAGTGAAAAGCAAAAAGCAAATTTTCTGCTACGCTTGAGAAGAATACAACAAGAAAAAAAATAATATAAGACGACAGACAACAATATACAAACACACACACACATACGGACGCAGTTTTGTAAAGAAGAAGACGAAAGCAAAAATGCTGAAGAACATGCGTACTTGACGAAGACACACACACACACAAACAAACAAACAAATACAGAGAGAGACAATCCAAGTCAGATAGACATGCGCGCGCGGAGGTGTGTGTAAAAAACAATGCAAATGCAACAACAACAAATAAAACAGTATTTATTTTAAAACTTTATTATTATATTTATTACATTTCGCAATAATGAGACGTGAGCACTAAAAACAAAAACAAAAAGTAAAAGAAGAAGGAACAACATAAAATCAAGAAGGAAAGTTACAAAAAAAAAACAAATTGTGAAAGAATTTTAACAAAAAAAACAAAATCAAATCGAGGCCATCATGATGATGAAAATTAACAAATTCACATTTAGCAAACATTTGCTAATTATTTTCATCATACTCTTTATTGACATCATACAAGCACAAATAACAGCAACAGCAACAACAAGCACAGAAACCGAAAGAGAGAATGTTGTTTCAAGCTACTCCAATTCCACTTCTTCTACTTCTACAACTGCTTCTCCCACTTCTGCTTCGCCTTCGCCTGCGCCTTCACCTGCTGTTCGCCTGCCACCGCCTAAAGTGAAGCTCAACAAGTGCTGCCATCTGGGTGAATATTTGAACGCCACGACCCAAGCCTGCATAGCTGGCTCCTCAGAGCATTGGGTGCCCTTGGTATTCCTCATCCAACAGAAGCGTTTCTTTCAACCGAATGGGGCGAGTCCCAGATTTATGCAATTTCTACCCAATAAGCTGCCCTTGCAGCCGGAAAGTGATTGCCAGAATGAAATGGACTTGAAATTGATCAATAGTCGTCAGGGCAGCTTGGTTTTGTTCTCAAATGGCTCCTTATATGTCAGGGAATTGGGTTTATTTGTGGACATACGCAACTATTGCGTAGATCGCGATGTGGCCTTGATTTGCCTAAATAAACCCAATATAAGCAGCCCAGAGAAATCATCGGAATCAACTGCAGTCCCTTTGGCATCAGCAGCAGCTTCAGCCCCTGCTCCTTCTGCCGTACTCCAACTAAGCAAATGTTGTGGCAAATTTGGCATTTATGATATGGCAACGAAAACTTGCAGCTTTGTGGGCGGCCAAAACAAATCGCAGGGCCAATTAAGACTGAGTCCCCAATTGAAGGAGAATAATTATCAGACTGTCTACGGTTTGCCCGAATGTTTAAATGCCAGTTATGTGATTGCTGGCGATTGGACCGAGGCCCAATTGAATTTGACCACGGGAGAGCTTTATTTATCCCATAAGAATTTGACTGCTGAGCAGTTTTGTTTGGAGCATACACAAAAGGATAATGAAATTAAGATAATTGCCTGTTCGCAGCATTTTAATTTGAAATCCCATCATAGACTGAATGATGATTCATTTTTCAATTTGGAGAACGATGAAGACGATGATAAAATCCAAAAAGTGGTCTTAAATGTGGGCATTTTAATATCGGTAGTCTTTCTGGCTGCCACTTTGGTCGCTGGTTATATGCTCCCAGCTGTCCACCATGCCTTGCACTGGCGTTGCCAGATTTACTATGTTTTCTGTCTGCTCATTGGTGAAATTTTGCTCGCCATTGAGCAATTGCATTCGGATTTGGTGCCTGGTTCGGCCTGGTGTCTTCTTTTGGCCGTTGGCATGCAGTTTTTTTTCTTGTCTGCCTTCTTTTGGCTAAACACAATGTGTTTCAACATTTGGTGGACATTCCGGGACTTTCGGGCCAGCTCTTTGGAGAGGAATCAAGAGCAATTGCGGCTCAGACTCTATTCTGGCTATGCCTGGGGAGTTCCGCTCCTAATCTGTGCCATTGCGGCCAGTGTTGATCAGCTGCCGGAGACGAATCTCTTGAGGCCTGGCTTTGGCCAACCCTATTGTTGGTTTGACAATCGCACCCTGTCCATTTTCGCCTATTTCTATGGACCCATTGGCCTGCTCTTGTCCGCGAATATTGTGCTCTTTATATCCACCACACATCAGTTGACTTGTGGCCTCTGGAAACGGGACGATGTCAAATCCACCACGGAGAAATCTGCCCTGGGCAAAGTCTGTCTGAAGTTGGTCGTTGTCATGGGCGTCACTTGGATAGCCGACATCATATCCTGGGTCGTGGGTGGCCCCCATGCTGCCTGGCTACTCACGGATTTGATCAACGCCCTGCAAGGTGTCTTTATCTTTATTGTTGTGGGCTGCCAGCCTCAGGTGTGGACCGCCTGTCGACGCATTTGCTGTCCCCGGCTGCGTCATGACATCACCAACACCACAAATGGTGTACAGCATTCGAGCAGCTCCCAGGGACTCCCCTCCATGGCTGGCTGTGGCACAGAACTTACTCAAAATACAACACTCAATAATACAGCCTGCATGATCAATAGTCCCAGCGTCAACTTGGGCGATGAGGACTTGGAGAAGCAACGCGAGAACTCGTCTACGCCCAATGGCAGCAGCAGCAATGGCGGAGACAGCGGAACAGCCCTAACCAGTGGAAGTAATTCACATTCGCCCATAACAACTGCAACACCAACAAAAATACCCATGGAAACGGTTTGCTAAGCAAAAAGGTAAATATAAAGAATGTCCTCTTAAACGCACAATTATATTTTGAACATTTTAAAAATAGTTTTGGGATTTCTTGTTGCCACAATTTAAACCCCAAAACCTGCCACTTTTCTTATGGTTCATTAAAGGCACTGATTTTATTTTAATTGATATTTGAGTTTTAGACTACCGAAACTTTTTTAGTATTTCTTCTTTTGAATTTCAAGTTTTGGATTCATTGAAAAAACATTTATTATATTGTACACTCTATGACGAATTGTTTAGGCTTATTCATTTTCCATCTATGAGTCAATTGCAAAAATATTTCTGTAGAAACCAATTTTCCCTTAAACTACAATACATAAATTAAATAATTTGGTAAAGGTAAATAACCCAAGAATCAAGATATTTTCTTTTTATTGATGGCATTAAAATTGAATAAGGTTTTTTGGGAATGTGTTTAAGTTTGTTTTTAACCAACTGATAAGATAAAAATTTGTTTAATGAACAAATAAAGGGCGTCAAAATTGAGTTCTCCTTGGACGCCTTTAAATTGTCCAGTAATTTTTCCCATTTGGGAACACACACTTCAATGTGTTTGTGTGTGTCTCGTTTTTGTTTTTTTTTTTCTGGGTTTTTCTTCTTTTTCTGTTTTAATTGCCTTGCAACCCAAAGCGCCAGGCTAGCCAGGCAGCCAAATTTTATGATTTTGCTTTAAAATTGTACTTGAGAGTGTCATAAAAATGAATATGTTGTCTCTCTCTTTCTCTCATTGTCAGTCTTTAGAATTATTTTCCAGGAAAATATTAAAATTGGTTGAACATTTTTGGCATTTGGACATTTCCTGCTTTTTCCACATGGCCATAAAAATAATCAGAGAAAATAAACCAAAACTAACCGACCCTTGACACATGGACAATGGAAATGTATTTTGTTTTTGTTTTTGGGAAAGGGGTAAATGAAAATCGAATGACGCCAGTGGACAGACAACTCTTGAGCAATAATTGAAAATTGAATTTGTTGTATTTAATGCATTCTTCTTTCGTTTCTTTCTCTCTGTTTGTCTCTCTGATAAGCTTTGCCCTGAAGTAGTAGAAATAATGAGGCAAGAAATTAAAATGGACCCAACCAGACACATGGTGAAATTAATATATATACACACAGAAATTCAAAAAAAAAAAACACAGTTTTTTTGTTCATTTGTTTTTGCTTACGTCACTGAATCAGTTACAGACTCTGGATTTTTTTACGGTCAATTCAATCCATTTAGAAGAAAGAAAAAAGACCAAAAAAGCCAAAAAAAAAAAAAATAAACAAAAAAGAAAAGTAATTTTTAAAGATAAGAAAAATGAAATACTCTTTTCAAGAAATCAAACTAAAATTTAAATATTATTTCCTTTCAATTTCCCTTCATTCTTTTTAATTTTTTTTTTTGAGGATTTTAGTCAAAATTTAAATTCTTTTTGAAGATTTTAGATTTTAAACAGTCAAGATTCAGATTTTTATTTTCTTTTTTCAATATTTAAATTTATCTGTTTTTTTTTGAGCTTTTTAGAGATTCCAAAAATTAAATTGTTTTTTATATTTAAGTATTTTGAAGAGTCCAAATTTAAAGGATATTATTATATTTAAATTGATAAAAGAAAGTTTTCATTTTGGTTTATTACTTCTTTATTTTATATATATATAAAAAGAAGAGTATTAAAATAAGCCCAAGAAAAACAAAACTCACAAATTGTTTACAATGGAAAGAAATATCTGTGTGTCTGTGACTGACTGAGTTGGCATTTGTGTATGTGTGTTTGTTTTATATCTGGTTTTGCCCAAGATGATTTTTTTTTGGGCCCTCTTTCTCATCTCATTTGCCCATTGGGCCCATAGCCGCATTATGCAATATTTTTTTGGTTTTCTGACCACATGTAAAACTGAGATTTTGAAATTATAAACTGTAAAGTTGAAATTTATGTTTCTGTTTCATCTCATTTCTCCCAGACACGTTTTTTTCTTTCTGTTTTTTTGTTCAAGGTCAATGATTAAAACGTAGTCATTGATTTAATTTAACCAAAGCAAAAAAACAAAAAACAGCTGTGCTTCTGGCCCAGGTGTATTTCTGTTGAAAATTCCTTAAATTATAAATATACTTTTACATTTATTACCCACCCAAAAAAAAGAAAACATGAAATAAAAAAGATTTTGTGCAGCTGCTTTTTGCAATTTCCAAAAGATATTAATCCCTTGGCAACGTGTCACCGTCACGCTCCGCTCAGCCAACTGAGAGAGCAGATGCAGGACCAGGAACCAGGAAAGGCTAACAACCCCCAGAAGCAGAAGCCGCTTGGCCCAGACTACAGTACAGTAAACACTAAGAAAAGTGGTTGCAAATAGACCAACTTTATCAATTTGAATGATAATCTTTTAATCGTTATGAAAAACGTGTCTTTTTTGGGTTTCTTTTATACATTTTTTTTTATCTATTTTAAGAGTTTAAAGTTAAAAATTACACTGAAATTTCATGAATGATCTAAAATCTATCTTGCTTCAGCTTTTTAGGCTTAGAGGACTTTTAAAACAATTCTAGAGCGCCTTTTTTCTATTATTTTGATGGGGGAAAATCTCAAGAATCAAATAAATATTCTTTAAGCCTTAGGTTCATTTAGAAAATATAAGAAATGATAGATTTTTGCATACATTTTGAGGTCCATAATTTTCATTAGAAATTAATAAATATATGAAAAATAAAACTCGATTTTTTTTAAACAGTTTTATATTTAAAATAAATCTCATTTTTTTAAGTGAAAATATTAGGTTAAAAAAAAAATAGTATTTTTTCAAACATTTGGAAAATATTTATGAGAATTCACTGAAACTTTAGATTAAAGATTTATACATATATGTACCATATTTTTATTGGAGAGTTGCCATAAAGTTCTTTCACTGTAAACATATTCATTTTTTTTGTGTGCTGAAGTCTTTATAAAAATTGCAAATGATTTGGTGGCTTTATTTTTCCCTCTCTGTTAATTAAGTATTTTTTGTTTTTATTTTTACGTTCTGGCTGTTTTCAAGTTATAATTGCAATTTGGCCCATTTAAATTTGCTACGCAAAACATAATTTGCTTTTGCTGCTGCCTGTTGCCTTTTGGATTTGGAGTTTGCTTTCCTTTCCATTCCTCCTGCTCCTCCTCCTCCTCTCTGTTTCTTTTATTTATTACGACAAAAGTTAATTTTAAATTTCCCAATTTAACGTTTTGTGTGTGTGTGCCCTTTTTTTTTTTTTGTTTTCTTACTTGCAGAAAACAGAAAATGCGTCGACGACAATGCGAAAGTAAGCCGAGTTTTAAATAACAACAACAACAATAATAAAATAAACTGAGTTGCTTTTGGAAGGCGGCAACAGCAGCAGCAGCAACAATTGGAGTAAAAGAGAGGGGAAGAGAGAGGCAAATGCACACTTGCGCAATCATACCAACAACAACAGTAAAAGCAACATTAACATTCAAGCACGCGCATTAACCGGCCAGCAACAACAACAACAGAAAAAGCAAAAGCAAACAAATAAAATTCCAAAGACCAACGGCCGGTCAAGCGTTTTTTTTGTTTTTGTCTTGTTGGTGTTACCTTGTGTGTGTGTGTGTGTTTGTGTGAGTACAACTTTTATTATAATTGTATTTAAAATACTCTTGAGAAATAAGTATTCAATATTGTTGTTGTTGCTCTTGGGTTTTGGGAACACAAAAATATTGTCTTTTTTTTTTTTGCTAACCAAGCGCATCCGGTGGGGGTTGTATAATAAACCAAGGCTAAGACTTAGTGTTGCCATACACTTTTCAGGTGACGCGCAAATTGAGTGCATAAAAAAAAATTATAAGGCTTATTAATTGTGACGACTTCTCCAATTTCAAAAAAAAAATTTGATATTCATTTGTTTGTTTATTTACAGATTGTGCAACAACAACTAAGGAGAGAACAAAAAAAAAAAAGATGGCAGCTACAATTTACCAGTATTCAAAACTTGAGAGCAAGCAATAACAACAACAACGACACAAAATAAAATGTAATTTAGTCATACAAACAAACACATATACAACAAATAACAGTTATAAGCTAGGCAGCAGACAAGTGCAAAAAAAAAATAGGGCCGCCCACAAAATTCTAATTGCAAGCAACAACAACAACAAAAATAAGAGAAAAAAAAGAAAGCCAGGCAGGCGCATACACAAAGACCAACTATTGTTGTTTGTTTGTTTTTTTTTAAGCAATCGACTGAAAAATGTTTTCTTTTTGGCAGCTGCCAGTCCGCGTTCGCTATTGTTGTCCCCCTTCCACCCTGGGCCAGAGTCTCAAGGAATTTATTGTTGGGGCATTTCATTCAATTTCTCAATTCACACACACAACTACACACTGCCGCCGCCTGTCTGCCGGTTTTGAACATTTAAATTAGCTGATTTTGTTGCACTAAATGCTGCTGGCATTTTATTTAGACATACGTCATCACAGCTATTTGACTTTTGTCTGTCTTTTGTCCATTACTCGATTGCTTAATACGTTTTTTTTTCTTTCTTTCTGCTTCTTCTTTTTGTTGCTGTTTTTTACGACCTTTAAAGTGGGTTTTTTTTCTGAGCTATTTTTATAGGTGTGTGTGTGTTTCTGTGTTTTCTATTTGTTCATCTTGAAAACGTTTTAATTTAAAGTAAACATTTTTAAATCATTTACCTTAAATTGGGTTTTTAAAAAAAAAAACCAAACATTTCAATTAAACAAACAAAAAATAAAAAAAAACACACACACATAGAAAGAACAAAAATGCTTAAGCAAGGTTAAAAGCCAGAAGGAGAGAGAGAGAGAAAAAATTGCCTCAAGTTCTTTTATATTAAACAACCGTTAGCTTAATGTTGCCAGATGCCAAGCGAACAACTCAACATATATGGCAGCTCTATTAACAATTAATCGCAATTTAAATGCGTTGAATTTTATTTATGTTTCTCAATATATAATTGTTTATATTAATTTATCTAGGCATAAAAAAACGCAGAAACTAAACGCAGTACAACTACGAAACAAAAAAAAAAACAAATAATTTTTGTATTTTTCTTTATTTATTTTACAAGTTTTAGTTTAGATTTCATGCGTAAAACGTATGGGTTTTTTTTTGCGTTTCTAAAACCAATTTTATTAATTGTATAGAAATTTAGTACTTCCAAAGTGTTCAGGCCAAAAGTTAAATTTTTTTTTTTTTATTATTATTTTAAGATTAAAATCTGTGTATATGTGTGTGTAGTTTTTGTATATAATCTAAAAAGAAAATTACAAATATTTTTTATAACATGTATTTTGCTTAACGCACAACGAATATGAAATTAATTATAAGTAAAAGACTTGATAATTAAATTTTAATTTTGATAATTGTATTGATTTTATTTTAAAACAACAACAAATGACTGAGGCAAAAGCAGAAAATATCTGCAGAAAAAAAAAAACACATGTCAAATATATTTTATAGAGCTTATTATACTTATATATATAAACATATATTTTTTTATATGCCAAGAGTGTATTTTGTATTTTTCGAACAAACACAACGAAGAAAGAAATAAAAGAAATTATTGTATATACATGAAATTAAACTGAAACATCGAATATTCTAATTAATATTGTAAAACTAAAAGTCTTTAATTGTATTTAATTCTAGTTGATATTTTGTATTTTATAATAATAAAAGAAAACAAAAAAAAAAACATTAAATCCAAATTGTTTAAGTGTTAAGAGAGACAGAGCCTTGAACTTTTCCGTTTGCTGTTGCAAAATTTATAATATCCATTTGGTTTCTTTGTGTCTCACACGCATTTAATTTGCGCAATAAAAATAAACATTAACCGCATTTGTATTTGGCAAACCGGTTACGGTTGTTTAAATATACAATAATTATAACGAAAATTAACAAATTGCATTTGCTTCACAAATAGTTTGAAAACCGCCTTAAACACAAATATAAAAAATGCATTTCTTGGCTCTAGGAGGAGCCAAAAATAAATAAAACCAAATATTAAACCATACATTTTGGCTTGTGACTCCTTGGTAATTTTTGCAATTTACAGCTTTGGCTATATTTTTCCCTAAATCTCCTGGAAATTATCTTTAAAATAACATATCACATGGTCAAAAGGACCAACAGGAAGCCGCCTGAATTTAAAACAAAATATGACCTGAAAATATGCACAAAAATAAATATTAATAAACTGACGCCTAAAAGTAGGCTGCACATTAAGTTGGAAGGGAAAAAATTAAATTATTATAGTTATTATTTTCTGCAATTATTTAAAGAACTGGCAAAGATAGGGGAATGCGAATTACATTTCTTGACTCTACTCGTCGTCCTCTTTCAATTGATATGCCATTTGTCCATATTAGTGCTATTTTTTAAGATGATGAAATTTGCAATAATTTTTCAAGTTCTTTTTGGAACATAAAAGTTTTTACATATATTTTAAGAACCGCTTCAAATACTGGATTTTTTATTGTATATTCTGACTCGTCTGAAAATTCCCTTTCGTTTGATATGCCGTTTGTTTTTGTAGATCCTTTTTGTCCTGGCGAAAAAAGCTAATTTCCTGTTTTTTTTACTGAATTGGTTTTTCATTGTTTTTCCGTTGAAAAAATGGTCGGATATGGACAAATGGCATATCAATCGAAAGGATGTGTTCAGACGAATCAGAATATGTCATTTGTATTCCAGTATCTCAAGCGGTTCTCAAGATATATGTTAAAAACTGTTGTCCCCAAAAAAAATCCTTACAACTGACTGCAAAATTTGATGATATTGTAAAACTGTACCAATATGGACAAATGGGGTATCAAACGAAAGGGAAAATTCAGGCGAGTCAGAAAATGCATTTCATATTCCTGTATCTCAACTGGTTCCCAAAATATAGGCTAAAAACTTGTGTACCAAATGATTTTTCCAATTATTTAAAATGCTTTGTGTTTATTTAGTATTTAATTAAATATTGTTATAAAAAAATATACATTTCATGTATGTATAGTATAAAAAATTGAATACTTTAGTTTTGTTCTATTTTTTCACACAAATCAACAAAAAATAATATACAATTAGATAACATGCAAATGTGTCTTTTGTTTTTTTTTCTTTTCACTACAAGGCAACCAAGTTGCAAACAAATATTATACAATAATATACACTGGGTGCAAGAATCAATTAGACTACAATAGATAAATGTCCAGAGCCTCGGTTAGCTAATCAACATGATATTCCTGATGATGCGGCGATCCACGTCGCTTCTCGGCGACAAAAACATTGCTAATGCCAGCCACACTGCTAACGCCACGCAAGCCAGTGTTTTGGAAATACATTAGCACATATTGTTCACCATGTCTCAGGTCCACGTCATCGGCAAAATCGAGGCGCACCTGCTCCTCGTTAGCCTCACGCTGGCGACGCAAACGCTGACGATTGCGATGATGATGACGGCCATGACGATGCGTGGCTGGCATCTCGAAAGAGTCTCGGTTGCCGCCGCCAGCGCCACCGCCACTGGAAGAGTCTGGCGAGGAGGGTGGCGACTCGGCCTGATTCACATACTCGTAGGCGGCGTAATCGGTCAGACTGGCATAGTCCAGGGGATAAATGCCTATCCAGTCATTGGCCTTCTCCTCAAAGTCCAAGGGCCGGCGATATTCCACAGTATTCTCATCGCCAATCTTCCAGACGCTCAAGTCTGTAAATATCACACAGGAGGCACGGTAATTGGGATACAATTTGATGGTAAAATCACTGGTCACCGGCTTATGATCGCTTATATTATAGGCGGGATGGGATTTATACGAGCACTGCTCAATGGCCAGCTGCATGGCAGGCTGACGGTTCAATGGCTGCACGGCATACATGATACGATCGGTCCAGGCAGGACGACGCTTCAAATCGTATTCCGAGGTGCCCTCTTTGAACTTAAAGGTGGGGGGAAAGGCGGGCAAACGTTCGTGCATCACTTGGAAGGCTTTCTGGGTCTTCTCGCGCACCTGATACAATTGATCCCGAGCCATCAGAGCTTCCAACTGCTGCTCATCACGTACAGCGTTCCGTACTTCAGTGGAGGAATCGTTGCCCTCCAATCTAAAGTTGAGATCACCGAACCAAAACACATAATCATGATCATAGATCTCACGGTATCTGCTCACATGGTAATGATGATTCTCCAATATCTGCTGATAGTCCTCAATGCGCTCCTCCAGCTGATGATCGTGGGCCGCCAAATGGGAGACCACAAAGGCCAGGCCACAGCCATATAGATTAAAGCGTATGCTGACCGCACCCTTATTGCCCCAAATGCCACCAAAGCCCGTGCGTGTAAATTCGGCCTCAATGTCCCTTAAATGCTCGATATGCGGTCGGCGCACAAACATGGACAAAAGCAGACCCTGCATTTGTTCCGACTTAACCAGGACATATTTGTATTTGCTCAATAGCTTCTTGGCCTTGTGTGTCCAGGGATCTTCCTTGAATAGACCCAACACTTGTTGCTGCGGCTGAGCATTCACCTCTTGCAGGCCCAGGGCATAAATGTCGGGCAATTGTGATTCATCCTCGGTCTCGGTGGCATCATGCAAGCCCAATAATTGACGCAATGAAATATTGTCTGGGAAACGACTGCCCACATTCCAGGTAACCACATAGACACGATAAGTGGCCAGCTGTTGGCGTTGTGAGGCGGTTTCTTGGGCTTGGGGTGCGGTTGTGCTCATTCTAATTTAGATTAAGATTTAATTGTAATTTATTCATAATTTCTCAATTTCACTACTTACACTTACCTAATGCGTATTATTAATTGGCCCCAAATATATGTATGATGTAGTTGTTAGAGTGTCGTAAGTGTGCCTGGTTTATTGTTATTGGTTTCTTTATTGTTTTTTTTTTGCTTTTGCTTGTGGTTGTTATGCATGAAGTAATCCACACAAACAAGTGGTGTAAATGGTAGTGTTGGCTAGTGTTCGCCAACGAAACCAGTGTTGGGCAACGTCGACAACCAAGTATCGATACTTTTGTTTTGCTTTTTTGTTATTGTTGTTGTGATGATTATTTTGTTTTTCTTTTTTTTTTGTTTTTTTGTTATATTTTTAATGGTTCATTGATAAGAGACACCAATAAATTTGGACCATGATTAGTTTTTAGGCTACACAGTAAAAACAATTTGAAAAAAATTCTTTAGTGCAACGGCAAACATTTCGGTTTAATTTGATATTTCTTCTTTTTTTATTTTTCTTTTTCGGTGTGTGTGCGTTTCTTTTTCTTTTTTGTTATTATTTGTTTGTTCGCCGTCGTCGTCCGTTGTCGTCGTCGCCGTTGGGGGCATTACTCTGGTTATTGCTTCTCTGTTTTTATTATGTAAATGTTTTTTACGGAAGCAGCGTTTGTTGTTCTTTTTTCCTTTTGATATTTTTTTGTTTGCATCCTCTCAAACACACACGCACACACAAAACACAGTCACACACTCACTGTTAAACAACTGGTCACGCGATCGATCATCTAACAACAACAGCAGAAGCAGCAGAAGCAGAGCAACAAAAGCAGCAGCAGCAACAGCAACAAAGCCAAATTGGCTAGTAAGAATGATAAATTTCTTAATTATCTCACTAGATTTAAAATAAATTTATTTTGCCCTTAGTTTTTTAGCCATGCAGAGTTCCAAATCAGCTGAAACAAATCCTAATCCCACAACAACAACAAATTCTGGTGCCAGTAGCGGGCGACATCAATTGAGACCAGTTAAATATGATTATGCAGATTCATTTGCTGCCACTTATATTGTTTCAGTGGTGGCTGCCTCAATTGCCGAATTGGCCACTTATCCATTGGATTTGACCAAGACACGTCTACAAATTCAAGGTGAGGCCACAGCAGCCATGGCAATGGGCAAACAACCGGTAAGTTTAAGAAAAATGCCTGATTTTTTATTATTTTTTCATTTGCATAATTTCTATACAAAAAAGAAAAACATTTCATTTTGTGTTGCTTTTTTTTGTGGATCTTTTTGTTTGTTTATTATTGTCTGTGCCTCTCTGTTGTTGTTGTTGTTTTTCTGTGTGCCCGTTTTTTCTTTCAAATAATAATTATCCCCCCCTCCCCCTTACTTATAACAATTAGATGCAATACCGCGGCATGGTGGCCACCGCCTTTGGCATTGTGCGAGAAGAGGGCACCTTGAAGCTTTGGCAGGGCGTCACTCCAGCGCTTTACAGACACGTCGTTTATAGGTGACAGAAAAAATAATAATAAATTCCATACATTTTCACCTGCACACACACACAAATTAACAAACTTTTTAAAAGAAGTTTATTTTCTAATTTTATCCTATTCTCTTTTCCTTTTTAGTGGCGTGAGAATTTGTAGTTATGATTTAATGCGCAAGGAATTCACCCAGAATGGCAGTCAGGCTCTGCCGGTGTGGAAATCAGCCTTGTGCGGTGTCACTGCTGGCGGTTTGGCTCAATGGTTGGCCTCCCCGGCCGATTTGGTCAAAGTTCAGATCCAAATGGAGGGCAAACGCCGCCTAATGGGCGAGCCACCGCGTGTCCACAGTGCTGGCCATGCCTTTCGTGAAATTGTACAGCGTGGCGGCATCAAAGGTCTATGGAAGGGCAGCATACCAAATGTGCAGCGCGCTGCCTTAGTCAATTTGGGTAAACATTGATTAGGTCCAAACCAAAACCAAGAGAACGTAAATTAATATGTCTGTGTTTTTTTTGTAGGTGACTTGACCACTTATGATACCATTAAACATTTGATTATGCACCGCTTAAATATGCCCGATTGTCACACTGTGCACGTTTTGGCCTCAATTTGTGCTGGCTTTGTGGCCGCCATTATGGGCACCCCAGCCGATGTGGTAAAGACACGCATAATGAATCAGCCCACAGATGAAATGGGCAGGTAATTTGTTATCTTACATTAAATATTTTATTGCATTTGTTAAATTTGATTTATTTTTTTTTCTAGGGGTTTGTTGTATCGCGGCTCTGTGGATTGTTTAAGGCAAACAGTGTCCAAAGAAGGTTTCACCGCTCTCTATAAAGGCTTTTTGCCCTGCTGGATACGCATGGCTCCTTGGTCTTTAACATTTTGGTTATCCTTTGAACAAATACGTAAAATGATTGGTGCTTCCGGCTACTAAACAAAAAGAAATGAAAAGAAAAATGTGCAAATATAAACGTGCTAATTTATAACGGTACAAAGAAAGACTCTTAACAAGACACACACTCAAATTGCCATATACTCACAAAAGAAAAGAAAAGAAAGAAAGAAAAAGAGAGAGAGAGGAAGTTTTTTTTCGCCCAGTTTTTTTGTTATTGTTGTTGCAATAAAGTAAAAGAAATATTAAAATTAGAAAGGTTTTATTTTTTTTTCGATAAATCGAATTATCGGCATCAACCCGAAATTAAAGAAACTACGACACCACAAACACACACAAATAGAATTTTTACATACATTTTACATTTCTTTTTCATTTGTTTTTTTGGTCTAAATTAGCAAATTACATTTGTTAAAGTTAATGGAAAAATTACATAATACAGTTGAAAAAAATAGGAGAGAGAGAGAGAAAAAATAAGAAACTTAAACGAAACAAAACCAAAAGTTGAGCTGGCAACGCTGCTTCTACTAATTTCGCTCTTTTTTTCTTGTTTGTTTGTCGTTCTTGTTGTTTTTGAACTCAATTTGGTCTCTTTTGTTTTTTTGGAAATTATTCTAAGCCCAACATCCAATTAATGCCCTGCACAATAAAGAAAATTAAGGGCTGCCAGGCCACTAGCCAACGAATCCAGTCCAATAAACGACCATAAAGCACATGCGGTTTCTCCCAACTAGAAAGCAAAATAAGAAGAAGAGTTTGATTAAATAAATTGGGGGAAAAAACAAAAAAAAGAAAACTTACGGATTTCTAAACATTTTTTGTAAATCAACTTTCTCCTTACAATAGGGACAGGTTTGTTTTTTACCCACAATACACCAGCCACGTATGCAAAATTCATGAAATACATGATTACATGACAATTTATATGTATTCTCCAAAACGCCTTCTTCCTTTTCGCTAACCAACAATTGATTGCCACAAACGGCACAAACATTATGCTCCAAATGCCTAGTTGGAATGCCCTGTGGTGTATAATACTAAATACCCAAAAGAAGGAAAGAAAAAAGAAAGAATTAATTTCATTAAATTCAAGGTAATTTCATTAAAAACTTACACCAATCGCTGCTGCCATTTTATCAGAACAAATTTCGGATATGTCACGACCCAAAACACCAATATAAAGGCCATAAAAGCAAAACATTAAACCAGCATCCATCCAAACATTGGGCGGCTGCGAAAATACATAATTCATGCCCAAAAAGGCAGCCATTATCAGTAAATAGCCAAGGAGTCCAAGGCCATAGCTTAACTTGTAAATAAAATAAAACCATTTGTAGACTAGTCTGTAAAAAGCAAAGGAAACACACACAAATTAAATTAAATTAAATGGGGCAACAATTTTAAGGGTAACTCACCTGGGCGTGGTGCCTTGTATGGGCTTGGTGGTGGCCTGTTTCATTATCCACATGGTTATGGCCGTGAATATAAACCAAATGACAATGAAACGCAGCCAGCCAAATGTGCAGGATATTATTAAGGGTATTAGCCACATGGCCAATAAGGTTATGAAGGCATATGAACTATAATGACGCTTCTTCCACTCTACTAAAATTATTTGGGCAATCACCAATGTCACAAACAATATTATGACCATTTCTGAATGCATAGCCTCGTGTCCTTTATGCTTTTCCACCATCAACTGATGCTCGGCCCTGTAAATTGAAGTAAATTAATAAAAAACAGAAGTTTCTTCATTTTCCTTTAATTTACCGCATCCTTTCTTCTGGTGTCATGTCATCCAGGGACTGCAAATGCAAAAAATTTAAGAAATGCCGGTTAACCACACTTTTTATTTTGATTGCTTTCTTAACTAACCTTATTCAAGTCCACTGGGGCATGCAAGTCCATGTGATGTTGCATTTCGTTGTTGTTGTGGTTGTGTGGCTTTTGGTGGTTCTTGTCCCACTGCCGCCGCAAGCAAATCCAACCAACGACGCCTGCGTCTTTGCCGAATTTTGGTTAAACTTCTTTGACAAATTTACAAAATTTGCCTTGACAATTTTGCTCTCTATAAATACAAATAAAAATTCGAAATTGGTGTTAAAGTAACAACAAAAACATATGTGTGTAAACTGAGGCCAGAATAAAGTTTTCTTATCTGTCTTATTTAATAATTTTTTTTTTTTGTAAATTTTTTTTTTTTTGTTGATTGCGTTGCCATTTGCTATGACTTAAAAAACAAAGTCCACATGAATCACATCAACAAATTAATCACACACATTCAATGGTTATTACATACCGTACAGTTTAATATTCACATAGAAATGCATGCATTTTAATTAGCTATAAACTTTTTGAGTGATAAATAAACAAATTGGAACGAAGAACCAAAGCGCTGCCACGTCCAGAAGAGCCGCCCGCCCAGTGCTGCCAGACCTTGAGACCGGTTGCGCCATCTAGCGGCGTCGGCACAATTTTTGAATGTTTTTGCTTGTATGTTTTTCAAGCGAAAGCGAGCATAAACATTAAGCAATTAATTTAGTTTTATAAATGTTTTTAATTAAGGAGATTTGAATTTCCATTACCAGGAAAAGTTAAAGTAGTGCTGCCAACGGGTCACACTTCGAAAAGGTGGCATCCTTACCAGCACTTTTTTTTTTGAGCAAAAGCAGCTGCTGCACCAACAACAAAAAGAAATTGTTAATAAATAAAAATTAAAATGCAAACTGAACATTGGGGAGAGATACCCGAAGATGAGGAAGAAGTACAAGCAAATGGCCAAAATGTCAATCTCTTATTGTCAACAGATAAATTTGTGACAACTGCAGTGAAAAAAATAAAACTAGAAGAAATACCACACGAAATGCCGCCACAAGAAAAAGAGTAAAATTATTATAAAGATATATTCATCATCATTTTAATTATGTACCTATTTATTTATTTACAGCCAGAAAATAACTTTAAAAAGTTCCCTGGTGGTTCAAACTATTGAAGTGATGAAACAAACTGAAGTTCTGCAATCTCTAATCGATACTTATTCAAATAAAAATGCAAGTTTCTTGATAATATTAAAACGTTTTAGTTTTTATTAAATGTTTTGCCTATTTTTAGGGCACTTCAAATTACTTGCTCAATCCCTGCCAAATGATACCTGAAGTGGATTTTCCACCCGAAAACGTGGCCGACTTGGTGGCCGATACAAAGTTCCAGAAACCAATTTGGTTTATACCCACAGTGGATACGCCCTATTCTCGTGGAGATCCTCAGGCTTATCCAGAGCTCAGTAGTAATATTTGCAGGCATGTTTTGCGGAAAGTTATGTGCGGCTTGCTGAGATTGGCTGGTTTTACCGATTGCTCGGAATCGGCCATACAATTGATGACTGATGCCACCGAGGAGTTTTTGCGCAGCTTTGTCTCTGCCTATCGTGGCTATTATGACTTGGATCCCAAGCTGAGAATGTCGACTTCGTTGCGTTTAAGGCCCCTGGAACAGGCCTACACCTTAATGACGGGGAGCTCGCTGACCCAAGTTCACAATTATTACAAGCACAAGGTGATTACAAGGAATCGTGTGGAAATTGGTGAATTTGACAGTGTGCTACAGGAATACGACAAGCTAATGAAGGAGAGTCAAATTAGTATGCAGAAGCAAGAGTTTAATGGCAACGACCTGCTCAACATCTTTGAAATGCAGCCCAGCGATGATGGCAGTGGCAGCATTTCTGGCAGCAATTCCATGGGCCACATTGTGGGCGACATGATCCAGGAGTTTGGCGGCAATGGCAGCAACAGTGCCATCACAATGGGCAACGGCACCACAAGCTCCTCGCAATTTGTTAGCGGCAATTCGCTTTATGGCCTGCTCGATGGCCAAATGACCGTCTCCTCAACCATTTCGAGTAGCAGCAGTGCCGGAACCACAAATACAGGCAGCGGCGGTGCCACTGGCTCGGCTTCTTGTAATGGTTCTATAGGTTTTCAGACTAGCTTTAAATAAAAAGACGCAAGATTCTTTCAATTTACAAATCAGTTTTTCTTTTTATTTCTCTGTTTCTGTTTGATTTTTGCCTCGCTCCAATTGTTTTTAAAACGTTGCTCGGAGAACTCATTTGTGGGCACGATGGCCTGTAAAATGTCCTTTTTAGAGCGATACTTGAACAATTTGTTTTGACGTTCAGGTCGCTGTGCCCAACATTTCATATCCTCACCAGCTAAAATTGCCTCGCCACTTATTGCTAAATTTTTTAAAATGTCATTGGCATTGCTTAAAGTTTCCTCTTTGTCAGACGACAGACGACGCTTCTTAATTACAGGCTTCCTTTGCGGTCCCTTGGGTTCGTCTGCCACTTTATCAGGATCTATGAAACACTTGGCATTGGCCAATAACTTGACACAATTTGGAATGTGCCCGTGCCCATCTTGGGCCTTGCGACTTATTGTTTCTTGGGGCTCATAAAATTCAATTTGCTTTTGTATTATCAAATCCAATTCACGCCATATATGTGTTTGCATTTCTTGGCTAATTTGCAAGTCACTGGATGAATTTCCTTTCCTGTTACTCGCATCCTCAACCAAATAACGTTCGCTTTTTAGTTTTAGGGCAGGTGGAGGTGGAGCTGGCGGTCCCGTTGTCGTCGCCAGGAGTTTTGTAGATTCATCTGATTTGAACATGTTATTGGTAAGCAGCTGGGGATCAGCAGCCTCCAGAAATTGCAGCATTTGAGCTTCATCATCCTCACTATCCGAGTCCATGAGGAGCATTTTTTTTAAAACTTGCCTGGTCTTTTTTAGAGGTGGAAAAGCTATCGAGGTACTATCGATAATATCGTTGTTTTTGTTTTTTTTTTAGAGTGACCAGAGCTTTTATTTAAATATTTCAAATTCAAAAATTTTAAAATTATAATTTTCATTTCATCTTAAGTATAACTGTAAACATTGAGTAGGCCATTTTGGCCGTGCCAAAAAAAGCATCCAAATGAACACCAATTAAACCGCCTGCACGCATATTGCGCCTTTGCAAAGTGAGCTCTACAAAAATATATCTTGTGCGCCAGGACTCCGGGTGATCTACCCAATTGCTGGAGAATATGGAATAGGGCAGATTATTAAGCTCTTCGCGTAGTACACTGCCATAATAACAGCTGGCAAAGATCTCAAAAAACATGGCAAAAAAGTAAAAAGAATAATAAATGTAGCCAGTAATATTGTTAACATAATAAATCAAATAAATGAGCACTATGCACACAAGAATGCCAGCGCCAACGAATTGTATAAGCAGGGCTATAGATATGGTATCCTGCAGCAAATAAAAGATTCTAGGGGAACAAACAAAAGTTACAGAATAATAAATGAAAAGAAAAACTTTGTGCCCACCTGACAATTTTCTTATGATCCTCGATGCATTCGATGAGCGCGTCTGGTTTTCTTGGATTAGGCATAGAATGTCCCAATTGTGCAACCCGTTGGCCCAGCAGGGAAACATGTCCGGCCAGCAGACACAAATTCAAAGCTGGATAAATATCATTCAAAAGATTCTGTACAATGGAAATGCTCACTCCCACCACTTGATACCACAGGGCTAGCCAAAATAGCCACCCACTGGATTGCCAATCGAAGGGAAACCAGGCTGGATATAATAGCCTACGTTCCGTACTTAAAAGTACACCGGCAATGGCTGATAAATTTGATGAAATGCCAGCAAATAAAAATACATTCACAATTGTGCGTGCGTGCTTGGAAATTCGTTGACTTTCCATTACTTGTCGCTGATCCTTGACACGATTATCCAGGGCAGTGAGTAAATTTTGAATATGATATATATTGGGCATTTTGTAGCGCAGCGACCAATGTTGCAGTGAACAAATTATACAGGTTATATTTATAATCAAATTCTTAAATATCTCGTTCAAAGATTTAGCCATAAAAACGCCAATTATTAAATGCAGAGGATAACAAACAGTTATAAAGATATTCAGAAATATATCGTAATATAATAAAAGAAACTTTTTCCATCTTGTCCAATCGTTTGTGTTCACGCTGATGCCCAAAAAATGATAAAGCTTCCAGATAATTCGACTAAGCTCCTGGCAGTTTAAAGTGTCCATTGTTAAAGGAATTAAAAATCTTTGCAGTTGATTTTATATAAAAGCAAAAGAAACCCAATTAAAATGATATAAATTAAATGTTTACCTAATTGTATAGTGATTTGAATTATTAATTAATTGTCGGCCCATTAAAGGTGTCACAATTTAATATCAGACATGCAATGTATAATTAATTAGAGTCTAATTTTTATTGTTGTAAAATTTTATTAATATTGTCAATTAAAAATGTACGGTTTTTTTTTTTGAGGTGGAAAAACATCGATAGATTTTCGGAAAACGAAAACATCGCCACCTGACTTCATTGTGACCGATAACGATTATTTTGTTAATTGCGACTTTCGCCTAGAACGTGCTAAAAGTTTGTTGTTGTGAAATTCCCATCACACAAAGAAATAGAAAATTCTCAATCAAACCGAAATTAGTCAAAAGGCAAAATGTCCCATTTCACTTGCATCAATTGCGATGCTCGTTTTGCCAATGCCGAAACCCAACGAGAACATTACAAAACAGACTGGCACCGCTACAATTTGAAGCGCCGCGTTGCCCAGTTGCCGCCAGTGACGGCCGAGGAATTCCAGCAGCGTGTCTTGAGCGCACGCAGTGAGACGGCCTCGGCTCTGGAGGAGCAACAGATGAGCATTTATTGTCATGCCTGTCGCAAACAGTTTGGCAGCCAAAAGGCCCACGACAACCATTTGAATAGCAAGAAACACAAGGAAGCCCTGGTGCGCTTTGAGAAGCAGGCCATGACGGGATCTGGCACCAGCACAGCTTCCTCCGTAGTGTGTACCAAGAGCATTGTGGAACCACGACCTCATCCAGCTTTGGCTGCAGCTGCAGCAGGCAAGGGTCGCCTGGCCTTTGTCGAACGTGTTAAGAATAATGCAGAAGCTGACGAGGATTACGAAGACGATGATGATGATTTCGAGGACATAGAAGAGGAAGAGGTAAATGAAAGAACACGCTCTTTATTATTTATTATTAATAACGTATTTTGAATAGGTGGACTCTGATGAATGGGACAAAATAGCCGAGAATCCCTTAACCGAACGCGATTGCCTATTCTGCACACATACCAGCGACGATATGGTGGCCAATCTGAAGCACATGTCTGTGGCACATTCCTTCTTTATACCCGATACAGAATTCTGCACAGACATTGAAGGCTTGCTTTATTATCTGGGCGAAAAGGTGGCCAATTATTTTATCTGCTTGTGGTGCAATGATCGTGGCAAGACGTTTTATTCTTTGGATGCTGTGCGTAAACATATGGTGGACAAGGGACATTGCCAAATGCTGCACGAAGGCGTCGCCCTGGCTGAATATGCCGACTATTATGACTACAGTACAAGTTATCCGGACAATCAAGAGGGCATGGACATTGACGAAGAAGTTGTGCCCGAGCTTTTGGATGGCGACGAATATCAATTGGTCCTGCCTTCTGGCGCTGTGATTGGTCATCGTTCATTGCTGCGCTATTATAAGCAACGTTTGCATCCAGAACGTGCCTTGGTCCTGAAGAAATCTGATCGTAAATTGCACCATGTGCTTAGTGAATATCGTGCCCTGGGCTGGACACAGACCCAGCAACAAGCTGCCGCCCGCAAGGCCAAGGATATTCATTTGATGAAGCGCGTCCAATCCAAGTGGCTCATGAAATTGGGCACCAAGGCCAATAAATTGCAAAAACATTATCGCGCCCAGGTGCTCATATAAACTAATAATAATGTTGTTCTAGGGCAAATTCAAAATTGGAATAAAAATACATCAAATTTGATTGTTTTTTTTTCATGCTTAAATTAAGCATCGTTTATCTTTTTGTGTAGTTTATGTATATCGATTAATCGGTATCGTAACTGCCAATGCAGTTCAATTTGCTTCAAATAAAATTACATAATTTAAATTAACAATTAAATACAATTTACTTTTGATTTTTGCATAATTCTCTTTTATAATTATGCGCGAATATATTATGTATATATTAAAATTATATATATGTATGTATAATTAGGTCAAAAAATGTGCTAGATTGTTAAAATTATAAAAAAAAAAAATTAAAATAATAATTAGTAATTTTTCGGGGTTAAAGGACAAAGCACACACACACACAACAAGAAGATGAAGAGTATGAAAGCATAATTTGTTCTCTTTCTCTCCTTGCTGGGAGGCGGCAGCCCAAGGCGATATAAAGATGTAAATGAGAGCCAGGCTTACATATGTATGTATGTGTGAGTGAGTGAATGGGTTAGGACGTGTGTGGGTGTGTGTGTGTGTATGATCGTTTAAATAAGCCAGCCGCAAGCGTGCTGTGGGTGTATGTATATGTATGAGTGTCAATTTTAGCTATCTTTGTATATGTATGTAATTCAAGTGTATTTGTATTTGATGTACATGAGAGCGAAGGGGTATGTGGCGCCCCCTATCTGAGAGTATATATAATATATATATATATATATATATATATATATATATATATATCTGTGTGTGTGTGGATGTGAGTGTGATAATAAATAGCAGTGTCTGCTGGCTAAACAAACAAATATATATTAATATGTGTATAAAAAAAAAAGAATTAATATAAACCAACAACACAAATCACGGTAAAAGTTTACTGCTCTCTCAACTGTCTATGTGTGTGTGTGTTAGTGTATAACTACAGGATTCTGTTGAACACATACGCCCACCATGGGCGACGACGCTGAGGCATCGCTGCTGCCGCCACCGCCATTGTTGCCTGCTGCTGCAGCTGCTGAGCTGCCACCAGCGCTGCCCGGCGTAGCAGCAACCATTTGGGTGTGGGCGGTCATTATATTGGGACGTCGTTGCGGCAGTTGAGTGAGTAATGCAGGAGCTTGAACGCCACTGCCAGCCGCCAAGGGCAATGGCAATGGCAATGGGGGCGGTGGCATCGGCAGTGCTAGCTCACTGAGTGAGGCGGCGGCGGCGGCGGCAGGTGGTGGTGGCTGTGGAGGATGAGCATAGATTGATTGAGGCTGGTAGATAAGGGCTGAATACGAGGCTGGGCCCGAATTGGCCGAGGCACCGGCCGCCGAGGCGCTAATCACACTCGAATCGGACATCATCAGATGCGAGGTAGCAGCCGCTGCCGACATATTCCCATAGTGATGCATCAAGTCCAAGGGCAACGACGTTGGTGCATAGCTATGATGCAGCTGGGGCTGTGGCAGTGCAGGCGGTGGCGGTGGCGGCAGGATCAGTGAGGGACCATTAAATTTAATGCTGTTGAAACGACCATTTGGACCACCGCTATTAAAGCCACCGACGCCGACGCCGCTGCTCTGACCCAAACGAGCGGCAGCTGCTGCCAGGGCGGGTGGCAGCGGTGGGGGCGGATCACAGTCCATAGCATGTGGATAACTGTAGTTGTTGTTGTTGTTGCTATTATTATTGTTGTTGCAACTAATATTGTTGTTGTTGCTAATGTTGTTGGGCTGGACAGCAGCAGCAGCCGCAGCATTTGAAAGCATCGCTGTCAAGCCTTGTTGAGCAGCCAATAAGACAGCTGCCTGCTGCTGCTGTTGTTGTTGTTGCTG
The DNA here is from genome assembly GCA_035078625.1 of Scaptodrosophila scaptomyzoidea. Classification (NCBI taxonomy): domain Eukaryota; kingdom Metazoa; phylum Arthropoda; class Insecta; order Diptera; family Drosophilidae; genus Scaptodrosophila; species Scaptodrosophila scaptomyzoidea. Next base: position 36,569 of record JAWNPY010000064.1, read on the forward strand.
TTGCGATTGCTGCTGCTGTTGAGCATTGAACAAACTCCGACGACTGTTGTTGTTATTGTTGTTGTGATTTAAGCTATTCAGACTGTTGTTGTTGTTGCTGCTGCTGCTGCCAATTGACGTGGGTTGTTGATGATGTTGATTATTATTGGGCTGCAAACTGAGTGCCGAAAAGTTTGTGTGATGAAGCAGCAACCCTGTAAATGGCAACACACAAATATAAATATTAATACAAATAAGATCATTTTGCTTAAGGTTGCAACAAATCGAGTTTAGTTAGTTGTGGAGGGAATTGGTAGAGTTGTCGCTCTGTTACGTTATTTGATTGTTTTTTCTTTTTTTTTTGACTGACTGGAAAACAACTTAATGAGAAAAATGCAGAACACAATATGATTTTCTTTTTTTTTCTTTGTGGAAATTTTTGGTTTTCATTTTTTTGTTTTTTTTTTTATTTTTTTTTTTTTTGTTGATTATATCATAAGTTTTTATTGAAGGTTTTTTTTATTTTTTTCTTTTTGTTGATATTTTTCATTTTAGTTTCTTTTTGGTTTTTTTTTTTATGTTTATACTTATTTTAAATTAATCTCGTTTTCATTATACTTAAGTTTTCAATCAATTTATCAGCTTGTTTTATATATTTTTTTTTTGTTTCTCTCATAACCTCAATTTAAAGATGCAATGTATATAAATGCCACAAATGCCTGTGTGTGTGAGTGTGTGTGTGAATGTATGTGTGCAATGTTAAATGCATAAAAAACTCAGTTTTCTTCGTCATCATCTTTTTCGTTTTGCAATACTGTTCCGTTAAATTTCAATCATTTCTGTTGTTGTCTTTGTTCTTTTTAATTTCCTGTATTTTTTTTTAAATATCATATATTAGGTATTTATGTAAATTATTGCACTTGTTGCCTTAGACAAAAAACAAAAAATAATTAAATCATTTAAAAAATAAAATCCAATTTAAAAAAATTTGCTATAATTGTTTTTCAAGTGTTTGTGTGTGTGTGGCGTTTTTTTTTAAATTGTTTAATAAATTACTTGCCTAAATATTTTTGTTGTTTTTGAAAGGAGTTTTTTTTTTTGGTGATTTTATTTTATGGTTGTTGTTTTTTGTTTTTGTTTTTGTGATTATTAATTGTTTATTAAATTTTGTCTGTATGTGTGTGTGTTTTTTTTTGTTTTGGCCCTAATTGCCTAATCCTAAATGCTTGGAGATCCTGTCTGTCTGTCTGCTTGGTTTATATGTTTATTTATGTTTTTGTTTTTTTTTTTAATATATTTAATATGTAAATTGTTGTTATTTTTAGTTTTATTAACTAAACTAGGCGTATATGATGTTCGTTTTGGTTTTTTTTTTTCTTTTCTAACATTCTTATTTGGAATCTCTTACTGTGTGTGTGTGTGTCTTTTTAATTTCAGTTAATATTAACTTAATTTTATTTAGTAATTTACATATTTTTGTTTTCTTTCGAGTTTAACCGAAGACTACCACTAATTTTATTTTTTATCCACTTATTTTTATATATATACTTTTTTTTGCATTCATTTTTTTGTATATGTTTGTGTGTTTTTATTTTTAATGGAATCCTTATTTCTGTTTCTTGCTGATTTTATTTTGTTTTGGAATGACTTTATTTCTATTATTTTTCTTTTGGTAAATTCTATAATTTTAGAGCACATCTTTTATTTATATATAGCCTATATTTTTATGTCCTTGTTTTAACTGTATTTACTGTATTTGGGGATTGCGTGTGTCTTTTCTTTACTCTAAATTATATTTAAACGATTTATTAATATTACTTTCAATTGATTGATTTACTTTTTCTTTGCATTTTTTTTGTTTTTTTTTTTTGCTATTTTTACATGTCTATGATTTTCCGTTTTTTATTTATTTAATTTATTAAATTAATATTTATATATGTTGTGATTTGTTTTCGGGATTTTATTTATTTATTTTTTTTTAAATACTATGATTTGTGTTTGGTTTTGTTATTCGTATCGCTGTAAATGCGCAGACGCCTTAAAAATAATTAATTAATTAAATATTAATTCACTTGTACTGCTTTTAGTTTAAGCCGTGTGTATGTATGTATTCGTGTGTGTGTCTGTGTGTGTTTGTCTCAGCTCTCGGAAGGGAAGAGGTTCTTTTTTTATACCTACCTCTTATGCAATTTTAAAAACTTTCTTGGAATTTTCTTGTTTTTTTGAAGAGATTCCTAAACCCTGCACATTTGAAAAAGAACTCTCTCTAGTATTTTACTCTCTCTTTGGCCTTGCCACACTATGTAACGGGAGAGAGAGACAGAGCTTATTTATTTCAAATTTACGTAGTCAATTAAAGGGATAGTCAATTTGTAAAGAATTATGTATTTATGGTATTATGTGTTCATACAAGTTAAGCAGAGATTATCACAAAAAGCGGTGCTCTCACCAATTTTAATAACTATCAAAATCATAAACTAAATAAACAAACAAGAGAGTTGCCAGACTGCCATAAAAAATGATTGCTGAAATTGCTTTGATGGCTACAAAAAATTGACATGCTTTTGTTTTAGCTGTACTTTTATTTTTTAGGGGGAAGAGGAGAAAACTTCTAGAATTGCCAAAAACAGAGATAGAAAATAATTAAAAATCCTGCCTATTTGTTATATCATCTATTATCTTAAACTCTTTTCTTATATTAATTTCTGATATTCTTTTTGCTTTTTAAGCCTACCATCATCATAACCTTAATAATTATATGATATTTGGAAACTTTGAAAGACAAGAGATGATGGAAAAAAATTAACTCCTAAGACATTTCATTAAATAAATAATAAAAAAAATTGTTTGAATGAATGAATACGAATGCATTGAATTGATGAAATTGAGTTTTGTGTGAGTGCCAGAAGAGAGAATACAATTCTTGATTTTTTTTTTTTTGTTTACAATATCTCAATACAATTATTATATATATTTGTATATATTTATATGTATACTATTCTATATAATTTATGATTTTGCATATGTATAGATTAAATTTTGCATAGCTTAATACTAAAACTATTCCAAATTGCAGTTTGCCACACACAAATTAACCAGAAATTGTTTCTGTCTTTATTTTGTGTTTATTTCATTTAATTTTAAATATATATATATATATATATATATATGTACGTAGTGTGCAAGGTATTGTTTTATTTTTTTTTTTTTTTTGGTTTTTTAATTATTGTAAGTTTTTTTTTTTTTTTTTGGTTTTTTTTTAGGTGTATATATTTTATATATATATATATATATAATGTATGGCAGTCATTAAGAAAGTCGTTAAGGATTTCTCGTGTTTATTTTTTTTTTTTAACAGTTTTTTTTCTTTACAATTCTATGATCGTATTTAAGCAAATTGGTTTTAATATAACTAAATTACAATGCTTTTGAAATATATATAAATATATATACATACGTAAATGTATACACAGACAAAGTTACACACAAAAGCAAAATATGATTAATTAATTAACACGATTGTTTTCACATCATCAGCGAATTCGAGAAAGATACAAATCAAAATTAAATATATAAGCCACAAAAATAGGAATACATTCTTTTGTGGCCAGCCTCTGGCTATTTACACAAAATTATTAAAAAGAAAAAAAAAATTAAATATACATAAAAAAATATACATATATAATTCTTATTTAAACAATATTATTCCTTGTTGTTCTTTGACGGCGGTTGGGAGAGCTACATTAAACAGGGAATCTTGTAAATCCTTAAAATTAGTGTTTGCTTTTCCTTCTTCTTCTTATTTTTCTTTAATTTTCCTTTGTTGTTGTTGGCATTGCTGTTGCTGCTGTTGTTGTTGTTGTAGTTGTAGTTGTTGCTGGTCATCGGCGTTCATCTTGTTTTATTTTATATTTTATTTTAAATATTAATTTTATTTAATTATCATTTGATTTTTTGTTTTTTTTTTGGAAAAATAATTACATGTTTTAAAAAAAATAGAAAGAGAAAGCACATAAAATATTCATGTTAATTAATTAGTAAAATTATTTTCATTTAATTTATATAAAACAAAATAATAATAAATACAACTACTTTTTGTTTTGACAATTTTTGTTTTTTTCTGATTCAATTTTGTTCAATTTTTGATTTTCAATTTTGTTGGTGTTTTTGTGTTTTTTTGGTTGGTTTTATTATTTAAATCAATTTAGGTTCTGCTCTTTATTTTTTTTTTTTTTAATATATTTATAAACTACAACTACAACAAATAATAATAAATATATATAAGTATATATAGAATAATCATATACAATATTGATTCGAATGATGCTTAAATTCAACTAAATTAAATTGTACAAATACAAATACAATACAATAAATAAAATAATTACACACATATTTTTTGTTTTTGAGTTTTAATTTTTTTCTATAATAATTTGTAATTTTTTTTTTTTTTTATTATTTTTGAGGGAATATTGAATTTCAGAATAAAATAAACAAATTATAAAAAATAAATGAGAATGTTTGTTTTTTTTTTTTTTTTTTAACTGGGTTTCGATTTTCTTGTTTTGTCCAAATATTTTTAAACATAAAATGTAAATCAACATAAACCTAAAATTAAATATAAATAACATTTAATATATAAATATATATATTTTTTTTTCATCATACGCAAACCACACACACACACATACATACAAAATATATATATATATAAAAAAACAACTTCTTCACACACACTCAAGTATTTTAAAATGAAAATCCAAACAAGTCACAAAAAATTAAAAAAAAAAAAAAATCACTACATTTGTTTGGGAATGAAGATGAGAGTTTATAGAGATAAAGGGAGGGAGGGGAAGTGAAGTGGGGAAGAATAAATATATTTCTATATATGTATATATATATATATATATTTTTTTTTTTTTTAGTTTAAACTTAAGACTCGTAATACAATGAAGAATTAATTCAATTCAATTAAATTCAATCAATTAGTATTAATTCAAACTCACCACATTGTGGATCAATAACAGTTGCTGTGCCACCGCCACCAGCACCACTTGGCAGAGATTGTTGCTGTTGCTGCTGCTGGTTAGTGGCCACCACAGTTGAGTTATTACCACCACTGCTAGCCACTGTGGCGGCAGCGGCTGCTCCAGCTGCTGACCCACCGGAACTGCTGCCGCCTGTTGCCGCATTGCCAGGATTATTATTACCACCACCACCACCGGCAATGGTGGAACAACCACCACCGCCGCTGCTGCCAGAGCCTGAGCCATTGCCACCACCGCCACCGCCTGCACCACTGCCACCGGCGCCAGCATTGGCTGTGGCGCCTGCGCCGCTTGTCGTAGTCGATTCGTCTGTGGTGCGCTTGAAAAAGTTATGTTGCAAGGCATAATATGGTGTGACGCGCGTCTTGGGATCAAAGTCCAGCATGCGCAGGATCAGATCCTTGAATTTCAAATAATCCGAGACCGAATGACCGGGCTCGTCTAGGCGACGACCGCCAGGACCACCCGTTTCCACGCCCAGAATATCATGGAGCTTACGCGAACCGGGCGGCTTGTATTTGCGACCATTTTGATTCTTTTTTAGCACATACGAGCCGTCTGTGACAATTTTATCAAAGAATTTGCGGGTCTTGTGGGCCTGATCCAATAAATATTTGGGCGGCATGCCCAGCACCTCGACAATTTTGTTCATTTGATCGACCTCGTTGCAGCCAGAGAATAATGGTTCGCCCGTATGCATTTCAACTAAAATACAACCCAAAGACCACATATCAATGGCCAAATCATATTGTATGCCCAAAAGAACTTCCGGTGAACGATAGAAACGTGATTGGATATAATGATAAATCTGAGAAAGAAAAGATAAATTTAATAGGTACTCATTAAAAATTGATTTAACAAATTCGAAAGTTTATTAATGAACTTTACCCTTTGTCCCAATTGACAGGAGCTGCCAAAATCGACAATTTTAATGGCCGAACGTTTTGGATTGCAGAGCAATATATTTTCGGGTTTCAAATCACAGTGTATTATGTTCAGTTCGGGCGTGCTCAGGAATAGCAGCGCCGTGCACAATTGTTGCGCAAATTTACGTGTGAGGTTTAAAGAAACGCCGCGGAAGTTTGTGTTACGCAACAAATCGTATAAATTATATGACAAGAGCTCAAATACCAAACAAAGATGATTGCGCCACATAAAATGGCGTTTGAGTTTGACTATAATAAAGAGAAAGAAAATTAACTAGTTTATGAACAAAACATTTAATTTCTTCATTTTGAGACACTCACCAATATAATATTTATTTTCAGCATCTGCACGATTCATCATTTCCAGCAATTTAACTTCAATTTGTGCCTGATTTAGGAACGGTTTTTTATTCTTAATTATTTTGATAGCCACATGACACTGTTCTTCATGATCATAGGCCTTGACAACTTGACCAAAACTGCCTTTGCCTTTGAAAGAAATGTAAATTATATTATTATTATAGATTTTGTATAATAGTAGGCAAAATTTGAAATATCTTACCAATTAATGAATCAATTTCATAGCGATCTAAAAACTTTTCACCATTCTTAATTATATAATCATGATTATCATCATCATAGCCCTCATTATATAATTTACGTTCCTTTTTATTTGAAGAATCATCATCGCCTTGGGTCTGTTGGGCGCGTCTTTTCTTTTTCGCATAGTAAACCTGGAAAAAGAATAGATATATTTTTTTGAATTTAATTAATCATTATTTAAATCTTACTTGTTTACCCAAAATTAGCAACTTTTTGTTCTCTAGTTTAGCTTTAACCATTTTATTCCTTTTTTTTTATTCCTTTTTTTTTATTTTTTTTTTTTGTTTTTTTTAGTTGGGATTGTGATTCTAGTCTAGTCTGTCTCTTTCCCCCCGGTCTCCTAAGTTTATCCCAGGGGAACATTTTTGTCAGGGGCAGTCAGCTTACACCTGCTCTGCCTGGTTTGCCCGGTTCACCTTTCCACTTCACCAAAGACAAATGTAAACATTGCAAACCAGTAAAGAAGGCTCTGGCATTCCCTTTGCCACCACCACACCATGGCTATTTTTTTTTTTTATTTTCAATGTGTGTGTGTGCGTTGTATGCAAGTTGGCGAAAAAAAAGTTGTTGCTAACGGGGCATTCAAGCCTGGGTGCGAGCGAGAGAGCGCCTCAGCTGCGGCAGGAGCAGAGCTTTGCAGCCGCGCGCGTGTTGGTGAAAAAACTTACAATTTCAACAACAACAGAGAGAGAGAGCGAGCGCCACCACGCGACAGACAGACAGAGAGAGAGAGAGCGAGCGAGCGGACGCCCAAAAGCAGTCTGCACAAAATTTTATTGTAGAAATATGCGTGGGGAGCGCCGTGCGACAAGAAATGCTAGAAAATGGGTGTATGCCGTTTTTATTGTTGCCGTTGCCCACCAACCAACCGACCGACTGAACGAACCAACGAACGAACAGTTGTTGTTCCTTGCTTGGCAATGACGTTTTTAGAGTCCACAACAGCAATATTAAAAAAGTAACGGTTGCGACAGCAACAACGTCACAGTTAATCTGCAAAAAGCGTCACTCGTTCACTCCATAGAACTGACCAGAACAACACAACAACGCGACAAAGACAAGCACAGAGAGAGAGAGAGAGAGAGTGAAGAAAAAGATTCAGGGAAAATTTATAGCATACAAAATAGGAGCGACGACAGGCACAAAGATTTCCTTTTCTTAAATTATTTTAAATAATATTCTTGTTTTATTTAATTTTTTTTTAACAAAATAGGCCTTGATTTTACATAATGTCACTTTACTAGTCATAGACACAGCTCAGATATTTTCATTCCTAGTCGAGAGCTCAATCAGGTAAGATCGAAAAAATATAGAAAAAACACAATAAAAAGTTTTTTTTTAAACCAATTTTTTTTTTTGTGTTTTCTAGCCAATCGAGTTATCTATTTTATACCTATCAATCAATACTGGCTACTAAAAACTAAAACTAGCAGGACAAGGAATTTTCAAGAGAATAAAAGTGACCAAATAACTTTAAGCGCAGTTCTTTTAAAACAACATAACTGCATTTACCAAGTAAAAGAGTGGCAACTCTCCAAGTTAACTGTACTTGCTTAGCGAAGAGAAAGAAGAAGTATTGCAACGTGACTGTGCTGACAAGCAAAATCTGCCTTGACTTTACATTTAAGAAGCAAAGGATTTTTTTTTTTTTTGGATAACTCTCATTAAAAAGTGGAGCGCTTATTTTTTTTATTTCAAATATTCTTGCGATATTTTTGCTAATTCATAGAGAAGAATTCAACTGAATCAAAGAAAATTGTCTGCAACAGTCACAGTTCTAAGTGAAGCTTTTCTTCAAGAGCAAAGGGAAAAAGAAAAGGATTCAGATTTGCGAAAAACTGACTCTTGTATTACCAATTGCCAAGCTTTTGCAAAAATAACCAGTCAAGCGATGGTTGAACATTTACGTAAGAAATAATCTTATTTTTGGTATAAAATAATTTTTTTATATATTTGTATATCCCATTTAGGAGCAGTTCACCATCAATTGCCAAAAGAATGCTTGCCCAACGGGCGGATTCTAGCCTTGGGACCTAAACGCATTGCTGGCAGGGTAGCTCCATATTACGGTGATAAATTAGGAGCACTGCCAGCAGCAAAGACATCCAAAGACAAGCGTGGTACTGAGAAAAAGGTCTCAAAGACTTCCACAGAGGCGTCGTTGGTTAGCGAGGAATCACATTCTGCCAAAGGATTTTCTGCAACTAGCAGTCAAGGGACCACAAATATGAGTAACGAGTCAGGCCAATCAAATCCTAGGGCCACAAGTAAAAAGCAAATTAAAAAAAAAAAGTCTCCTCCAGTTGAGAAATCCGTAGTAAAGGTAAAACCAACAGGCCTCAATCAAAACAAATTAAAAGGCTTTGATCAACGTTTAACACAAATAGCCTTGAATGTTTTTCAAGACAATTTTGAGCAACTTTTAATAGCCAACTCGGAAATAGTTCAAAGGATTTGTAGCAAGAACATGAATAAAAGGAAGAAATCAAAACACTATAATATTAAAAAAAAGATTCAAAAGCAATTTTATGCAGATGATCTGGAAAATGGTCTTTCCTGTATTTCTCTTTCTCTAGCCGAAGAATTTCAGCATTCGAATTTGTGCACTCGTCAAAATGGACCAGAATTAAGGCGCACAGATAAGGAAATCTTGATACAAGCCTTCAATATGATTTCCGCAAATATTTTAAAATTGGCAACTAATTTATATAATTGGCTCAAGTTGATTTTTAAAACTGCTCCTGTGGAATTTATTTTAACTTTTGGTATTTCTTTATTTCTGGCCTTTTTTTTTATATTCTGTGATTTTCCATTGTTGCGTTTAAAGAAAGCCATTTTAGTGCTTTTTGTGGAAGATGCCCAGCCAAAAGCTTTGTGGAAAAGGATTTTTTTGTAAATTTTTTTTTTACATATAAAAATTGATAGGTTATAATATATTTTTTACACAAAACAATTGTATACCAATAACACAACTCAACATAGACTGATTAACTCAACATGTTTCAAAATTCTCAGCCCAAAATTCTTTATGTATGTAAATACTTTCTGGCATTAAAAAATAAAAGAAAAATATTAAATTTATTTTATTTCAAGGGACAAATAGGATTTACTTTATACACGCTTTTTAATTTATAGGGTAGAGTTAGCCGGTTATAAGCCAACTTTTATCTAATCTCCCATAATGAATCACGATTTTGTGATTTTAAATTAATACGATTTTTCTTTGAAGCTCTTAAAAATATTAGGCGCTCTAGGAATTATGGTCAAAACTTGATTTATTAAAGAACTACAATATAGTTCACTTCTTCTTTACAGAGAAAATGAAAATGAAGAGATTTCTTCTCCAAGTGAAAAACTATTTATTGTTGATTAGAAAACAATTAGAATTACGTCATCTGCGCCTGCTTTTAACAGTTGAGCTTAACTTGAATAGAATGAAAATGACAAAGACAAGCAGAGTGCTTAGGATTGTTGCAAATGGCATTTTTCTGCCACTTGCAGCAAATCAAATTCTATTCTTTTTCGTCTTCTTCTGCTTTTGTTGTGAGTGTTTTTTAGATGAGGTCAAGGCCGTTTCGCGGTTGTCAGCAAAAGCACGCGCCCCGTTTTTCTTGATCGACAGCCAAGTGTCAAATGACAATGAGAGAGATACGTCAATAGACGAACCGGACGGACGGACGGACGAACGAACAGACAGATAGACGAATGGATCCCCAGACAAGACATTTGGTTTCATCATCATAAAAATAAAATGATTTGTTGCTAGCCAACAAATAGAAAATGTTGGTACTTGTATGTATTTTACCTCATTGATGTGCTTATAGGTTTTTATCAGATCGACACTCAGTTTGCGCAACGGCGCCGTGGCCGGATCCCTAAAATGTGTGGGTATACGGGCCTGCATGGCTCGCACCTCTGATGAAGACGAGGGACTAGAGTGCTGTAAATACAAATTCAAGAGAGAGTACACATATTAGTTTAGAAAAGAGAACGAAAGACTAATTAAAAAATAACTAAAAAATAAAATTGTAAACTTACATGATGCATAACATCACGATGCGTGGCGGGCAGATCCTCTTCAACCACAAAGCGTCCATAGAGCGGTGCGTGACGCTGGCGACCGCCACCACCGCCCCCGCTGCCCTGGGTTGTGTCAACGGCAACGGCGCCCGCACTGGACCCATATGCAGCGGATACTATAAATAAACAACAAAAATTAGACAATTAGACAATTGCAAATTCAAATAAATTGGTTCATTGACCGACCGACAACACCTGAAAGAATTTCTATTCTATTAACACACCTGTGTCCCTCTGTTGTCTTCCCAAATATCTAGCTATATACCTACATACATATATGTATAATATTCCCCCCCACAAAAGATTTTCTGCTGCCAAAGAATCCCAAAAAGATTTATTCTAAAAGCCCACAAATACTTTGGTTTAAATTTAGTCAACGACAAAAAATAAAAAAAAAAAAAACAACAACAAAAATAAATATTACACAATTTGAGATCGGCCTTTTCTCTCTCTCGCTCTCTCTCTCAAGAGTCAAAAATAGCTTGACAAAAAAAAACAACAAAGGGAAGAAATAATGCAACAAATCAGGATTTATCTGTCTATATAGAAATTTCACATAAATTTTCATTCATTTCTCAAGTTAATTAATCTTAAAGAAAAACACAAAAAAAACCTATAATAATATAAAAATTATTATTTCTGAATTTGATTTAAAAATACAACAGATATATTCTTTAAATGAAGCCAAGATTTTTTGTTTGATTCATCCTAATTTTATGTTAGTTTATAAGTTTATCTCAAACTAAATTCTATTCCATTATAGGTTTCTTTTCGATTTCCTATCCTTGTCTATAATTAATTTTATCAAAATTGAATTTATTTATTTATTAAAGTTAATTTAATTGCTAAAAATTAAATTAGCCTTCGGCTGTCAAAGTTGAATTATTTTGTGTCTTCCTAAAGAATTATTTCAAGCTTTTATTTGTTCTATTTAAGAAATTGGAAATGGCTAGAGTTTTATTTACATAATTTATAAGTAAGAGACTTTTTAGTTTTCAAGTATTTTACCAAACCAAACAAAATCGAGTTCATTGAGTAAATATAAATATTGTATTATCCTCACTTTTTTACGCAATTCGTGAAATCGGGGCAAGTTGGTGCTTGCTACAATTTTCTTGAGAGGGTTTTTCCAAAAAGTATTTCTAGAAAATTGTTCACAACTTTAATTTTGTTGTCGTTTCTACAAGAATAAAGAATTACCTAACCAGTTATACCAAACTTCTTTCTAAAATATATTAAATTTAAAGCTCTTACAATAAGAGAAATAGAACAAATTAAGATTAAATCTACATAGTTAAATTTTGAAACAATTATATGTCCAACTATATAAAGATAACTTTAATGCTAAAAAAATATTATAAGTGAGAGGAGTTCATTAAATAATAATTGAAAATCCTATTTTTTTTTTTAAATCAAGGATATTTTATAATAAAAAAAATTACTTCAAGTTGGGGAACATTGGAAAATTCTTACTTAAGTATTTAATCATGCTTAAAATAGGCAACAACGTTAAGGATTTTTCCAACTACTTCGAACAAAAAAGTTTATGGAATTTGTTTGTCATCATTTTTAAATTCGTAAAGATCTTTCCTATAAAATATCATTTATATTTTGCTTACAATAATTTTGATGACCCAAAATGTTGCCATCACATTGATCCTTTCCTGCTGCTGTTGTTGTTGTCTTGTATTTGGAATTATTCAAGTTGAAGGAGTCACCAGCGCCTCCAATTTGTGACAAATAATGGGGATAGTGTGTAAAACTTTTATTATTGTTGCATGGAAATGCCTGTGGTTGTTGCTTTCTGTTGCTTTGTTGCATTGTTGTTGCTGTGGGTACAAATGCTCTTGTTGTTGTTGCTGTGATGACGTCAGAAGAATTGTTAATAATGGCGTTGAAATGGACATTGGCATTATTGGGGGGGCCATTGGCATTTGAACCACCACCAGAAGAAGCAGAAGAACCGCCAGAACCATTTATTGAATGCCAATATACAAAAGCTGTGGCCGCTGTTGACATCTTGGCCAACACAAATGCAATTCTTGACTTGTTTATATACACATATATAGGTATTTATTTATTTATTTGTGCGGGTGGCTTTATAAAAAAAAATATATATAAATATATGTTTTCTTCCTTATTGACTTGACTTGTCTATTTAAATCATTGACAACAACAAAAGGCAATGGCGTTTTTTATTTTTTTTATTTAAATAAATTTCCATATTTCAACAGAAATATGTTTTAAATATTTTTATATTTTTTTCTGGTATTTTATTCACTTTTTTTTTTTGTATTTTCTTCTTTATTTATTTTTATTTTGACTACTCGCGCGATCTGCGTCGCGTGAAAATTCAAAGCAAACTGTTCCCAAAGATGTCTCTGTTTTATTTATTATATATTGGGTTTTTTTTTGTTTTTGTTTTTGAAATATATTTCAGAACCCAAACAGAGAGCAGAACCTGGCTATAATTGAGTTAATTTTTCCTTTGCCAACTTTCGAGTGCATTTTACCCTCGCTCTCTCTTTGGCAAATGCAACTCTGAGTGCAGGAAAGAGAGAAAGAAAGAGTCAGTCAGAGCGTCAGATCAATGCAACAGTTCTGTGAAAAAGTAATTGCACACGCGTAATTCATAAAAATTGTAAATTAATATGCAATTTAGAAAACAGTTTTCAGCTTTCAAATAAAAATATGTAAAAACAGCTGATTAATTTTTTTAAGTTGAAAACAGATGTTGATATAAAAAATTTATTGAAAAAACAGAATTTGTCACCATGACTCATTGTCGGAATCATAAAAAAAAAGAAAACTAAGAAAAGTAATAAGTAAAAAATCGAAAACACATAACCAGATTTTCTGTTTTTAAAGGACATTTTCATAAAAATGGTTACGAACAAAAATAAGTTAAAATTTTTTGTTTCTAGTATTGTTAAGCTTCCTTAATTAATTAAAGAGACATGGCAAATTCGGACAAGTCAACGCTTGTCAAATGTTTCTAATATTTTTGAAGCACCTGCAAACTATTTTTTGGCTTATTATAAATGTACCTACATATTTTTAAAAATAGAAAACAAACCAGAAAAAAAACAAATTAATGCAAATATTATAAAAATAAAGAAAAGTATTTCAAGTAATTTTTTTTTTGTTGCTTCAACTCTTTGTTTTTTGTTCTTTAAATGACAAGACAATGTGTGTGTTTGTATGTGTGTGACAGAAATGTCAAAAAGTACAAAGCTCTCCAGCAGTAACAAAACTGACTCACTGACAGGCTCCAAAACAGCAACAACAACAACAACAAAAATCAGTCTAACCAACTGACTGACACGCCCCAAAGTTACTCATATATTTTTGATTTTAAATGAGGGTAAAGAACCAGAGTAAGCAATTTACATTTAATACCAACTGTAACCATTATATATTTATTTCAAAATTAACTAAGAATTTTTCTACCAATTTGGTCAATCTAAATTTAAGCTATTGACGATGCTTGGGCAAGCAAATTGACTGACTGACTGTAACCAAAAATAGTTGACGACATTTGCAACCCAAAACAAAAAAAAAATGTTGGTCAGCCACCAAATAAATAAAAAAAAAGATTGCTAATCAATTGACTGTATTGGATATAAATACTTTTATATTTTATTTATTTTGCAATAAGGTCTTAAAAACGAATGACGAATAACCAAGCAATAAAAAATAAATGCAAGTATATAAATGAATTTAATTGTTTGAAAATACATCCACTTGACAAATTCATAAACAAATATCCGGGCGACTCAAATAATTAGAGGAAGTCCCCTTAAATAAAAACTTTTCGAATGATAAGACAGATAGAAAGAGTTAAAAAAAAATTAAATAAAGAAACCTAATGGGATATTAAAAAGGGGTAATTTTTTTTTAGAATAACATTTTTGGTTTGGAATGGTTTAATGATTGATTCTAAAATCAGTTTATCGGTTTCTGAGCATATATTTGCTTTAATTTAATAGCTTACAATTATTTTTAAAAATCCTATTAAGATCTTTGTCTTTTCTTCAAAATCAATTTAAAAACCCTTCAGTACTTATTTAAATATTTTGGGAAATGCACTATGGGGAAAAATTCGATTTTTGAGGCATAAATAGAATTATTTGGTGGTTTCATAATGCAACAATTTTTGGATTTTTTAATTCCCTAATACCAGTATAAACCAAAAAGTATTTTTGTACATTTTTCCTGATGACCCATATAAAATGGTGAGCTGTTAAGGACAAATAACTTTGGAAACTGAGAAAAGAATTGGAAGTCTTGCTTTAGTTTCTGTAAGCAAAGTTAAAAAGTGTGAATATGGAAAAAATGTATAAAGACTTGTACATCTTATTGTCAATACAAAAATCTGAAGAATAAGGGTGCTCAAGTTCTTTTTGTTATAACTTGTGAACAGAAATTGAATTTAGTACACTGAAGTATGTAGAATAAGAAGATATTAACACTTTTTGCCCATTTTTGCCCCTTTTCGAAAAAATCATGCATGTTGTTCATATATTTTAGTATTAAACTTTGTTGCTCGGATTTTGGAACAACAAATCTAGTTAGAAAAAGCTAAATATTTAACTTTTTGTACTGTAGCTCTCAAGCTGTTGAGCCGATCCTAAAGTGGTATATAGCGAAGTTGTAGAGGACAATTTTGCCTGCGTGTTGGTTATTCGTTTGACGAAATCAGACTACAAGAACTCAAGATGTACATATTAAAGGATATATTTTTAATGCACATTTTAAAAACGAATTTCTTAAGAATCTTTCCATATAAAAATGATAACTTATTTTTTTCCTGTTAAGGTAGGGACACTCTTTGAAAAAAATAATTGAGTCAAGCTGGCAATAAATGCAGTAAGTGGTAATATTAGTATTTCTGGAGAAATATTTGATCTATCATTTTAGTGATCAAAGTGGTCTAAATTAAAAAAAAAAAAAATTTGAAATTTCTCTTCAGTCTTTTTAATATTTATATAAAGTTTGAAGTCTCTAGCAATGTTATTACGGTCTATGCCTCAAAAATCTAATTTTTCTCCATAGTGGAATGGGGGGAAAAAAAGAGTCTTTCAAGCTTTACTTACATTTCTGTTTATTTTTATCCATGACGCTGCCGCTATTTATATCCTCCAATCTATACATGTGGCTGCTGTTTTATTTTTATTGTTGTTGCTATTAATATTTATATATTTTTAATTTATTTTATTTTTGTTTAATTTAATAAATATCCTTTGATTTGTTTTTTTTTTTTAATGGTGTAAATATTGCAATAATTTCTTGTTTTTTTGAAGAAATGTTTCAAATAAATTTAATTTTATTTTTAATTGATGAAAGTATGTTTTCTGTATTTGTTTATTATTATTATTTAATGTTAATAATGTGGTTGTTGTTGTTTTATTAGAATAATTTGTTTTTTTTCTTGTCGTTGTTTTTATTAAATTTATTTTATTTTTGTTGACTTAAATGAGAATTTGATCGTTTAATTTAAATATTTATATATATGTTGTATATAAAATGTGTTTTGTTTTTTATTTATTTATTTTTTTATATTTTGAAATACTTTTCTGGTGCTTTAAATTATGTTTAATTTCTGTTTTCTTTTTTCGCTGATTTTTTAAAATTATGAACACACGTTTCAAGTCTTTTGTTGAATGCAATTTTATGAAATTTCACGCGTTTTAGTTTTTTTTTGTTGTGTTTTGTTTTTATTTAATTGTCAGGAAATAAAAAATTTTGTTTGTTTTTAATTGTTGTTTTTGTTGCTGCTGCTGCTGCTGCTGCTTCTTGGTGATTTCGTTTTATGCTTTTCTACACACACACACACACATGCGCATTTTTGGAAGTCTGTGTGTGTTTGATTGTGTGTGTGAGAGCGGCGGCGGCGGCACACACACCACGAAAAAGAAATGCTTTTTTTTTGTTTTTATTTTTCTCTTCTGCTTCACAAAAAAAAAAAACAAAAAGGAGAAACCAACGCTTAAGTTATTGTAATAAGACTTTTAGTGTAATTAATACAAAGTACTTGGCACATTTTGCATTGTTTGAATATTTAATTTAAACATTTCACACACACACACCAACACAAAAGAAATTGACGAAACCAAGGCAAAGTAAATTTAACAACAACAACCACCACAGAAAATTCAAAAAAATAAATTATACTTTGGCAATTGCACTGTGTTGTTGTTTTATATTTATTTTTATATATGTTTTTGTTGGTTTTTGATTTTTTAATTTTTTATTGCCATCGATTGACTTTTTTTTTTGTATTTATCATCCAAGTTGGCAGCCCGTTCAAATACCGTTACCGTTATGCTCTGCTCTGCTTTGGCTGCTGCTGCCGTTTTTGTTGTTGTCATCGAATTGCACTTGGCGAAGAACAAGCAAGCCAAAGTTAACCCGCGCTCATATTTTGCAGATGATGAGACTGGAAGAAGGAAAATAGAAAAAAAACAATTACAGGAAATTAGTTAAAAGGGATTAGCATCAATTTATATAACTAGATAGGAATTTTCTATTTTTTAATCTTTTTTGCGGCGTAATAAATATGCTTGCTGCTGACATTTCCTTCTTGCTTTTCTTACGTCTCTTTTACTCTATTTAGTTTTTGCTTGGCTCAGCAGGTGAACGAACGACAAATACTTAGGTCTATGTGTGTGTGTGTGTGTGTGCCAAGTTCTAACAGCAAACTTTTGTGTGGCTTGAGCGGCACGCGCAACACCACAGGTGCTGTTAACTGCGCTGCTAGCTTGTTCGTCTTGCGACTAAAAGCTCAATGATTTAGCACTCCCTCTTTCTCTCTCTCTCTCTCTCTCTCATAAATGATCAGTGGTTGCCAAGTAAACTATTTTTTTTTTGTTCATAAATATTTTAATTCGTCAATTTTGTTGTTGCCGTTCGTCGTTGGGTGAAAGTGTTAAATTATTTCAATTTTACTCTGACGCATGAAATAAATACAAATTACTCAGTTACTTTGATACTTGAGATTCTCTTTAATTTTTGAAATTCCATTGAAATGTAAAACACTAGTTTCATATTCATCAAATTGATTCATTAGAAAAAAAAAACAGGCACAAAAAGGCATTGAAAATAGAAATAAAAACTATATTATTAATCAATTGAAAAAAACAAAAATAAACTAAGCCAATGTGAAACTAAATAAATAATTCATTGTTGTGTTATCAGTCAAAGTAAAAGAAGAAGCAGCAGCCGCTGAAAACAATGTGCATTTTTTTTTCCAAGAGACCTTGGCAACAATGCGCGCTGCCGCTGCTCTCTCTCTCTCTCTCTGTCATTTATCGGCGCTGGTCAGCAGCAAAAACACTGTTGTGTGACGTCACAAACAGGTCTTGCGGTACATTCATCCATTTGCTCATATGTATGAGAGACAGTCACAGTCCAAGTCCAAGAAATTCTCTACAGTTTTTTTAACTTGTCACTCACACACACACACACACACACACACCCACACTCATACAACACACTCACTGTTGCCAACTGTCATAGCTATTAGTGATATTTTTAGCGACCTACAATTTTTTGCATGCTTCATCATTTATTTTTGGGGCTACCATGAAAATGAAATCAGCAATTGCCTCGCCCGCGCATCAACAATAAAAAAAAAACACCTACAAGAAATTACTACCAGGCTAATTGTATTTGCCGGATATTACCAGGTTGATTTTTATTTTTTGCCTTTTGCCCTTTTTCCTGTGTATTTTTTTTCTCTCTTGCAATTGCTGATTACTTTTGAAAACGTGGGTGGTCACACACACACACACACACATTGAAACAAATCAAAATTTAACTAAAATGAATTTATAATCATCAGTTGTAGTTGAGGCGGCGCGTCGGTGTCGGTGTGTTTGACGTCAGCAGCAAAGAGCAATGAGCAGCGCGTGCTTTCGCTTTATGGTGGTCGCTCTCTGCACTCTCCCTCTCCCAGTCCCCCTCCCACTCCACCTACTTCTCTTCTAACATCATCAACCAATATTCGCCCACTACGCATGCACACGCACACACGCATGTGTGACCTAAATTAATGTTTTGCTATCCGTTGTTGTTGTTGTTGCGCCCACATCTACATACACACATAGCTTCTGCTGCTCTGTCTGCCTCTGCTGGCAACACACAAAAATTAGGCTTTTATTTTTTTGCACACCCTTTTCTTTTTTTCTTTTGTTTAAATAAAAAAAAATATAAACATTTTTAAAAATTTTAGCCTATATTTTTACTAATTTCTTGAGATTTCTTTGAAATTAAGTTCTTTTTAATTTTTATTCAAAAATATGTAAATAAAATTTTACACCTACAATTTTTTTTTGTGATTCGTTTTAGTTTTTTTTTAAATATTTAAACTTAATTTTGTCTTATTATAATATATTTTTAATTAATCTCTGGTTTTTAAAGGTTTATTTCTTAATTTGATTTCTTGGAACATTTAAATTGAATGAAAATTACTATTTCCCAATGTTTTTTTTTTATAAAGGTATTGTATAAGAGCTTTTTCTGGTATTGAACAAATTCTAAGGTAAAATTAACTTTGTCTTCCAAATGGAGAAAATAAGAAAAGCTATTTTATAAGTTGGCTAAAATTAAATTTACCTATACATATATATTTTTTTATTTATATTCATTACAGAATACTCTACTAATTCACACACAAGAACAAAAGAGTATTAAAATATGCTGCCGGCAATTTTTGGTCTCTTTGTGCTGATTAGCCGCAATATAAACGAAAGCAAGCAGCTACAACAACAACAACAATAAAAACAACAAAAGCGAAAAGACTAACATTTTTTTTTTGTATTTTTTGAAAGCACTTTTATAATGAAGAAGATTGCACAAAACGAAAGAAAGAAAGAAGAAGGTGGTAACCAAAAAAATAAAAGAAAGCATAGCATTCTCTTTCCTTTTTTTTTGTTTCTTTTCGTTGATTGTTGCGTAGTACTAAACACACACACACATACAGAAACACACACAAATTTGGGGCCATTAAAACTAAACCAAAGCAAGGCATATAAAAAAAAATAAAACATTTACATGGCAAGCAGCAGAAACTAAAATGTTGCTTAAGTCGTTTATTATTATTGTTTTATTTTTTTGTTGTTGTTTTGGTTCAAAGTTCAATGACCGATTTCGCCGAAACGGAAATCAACGTCAAACCGCGCAAGCTTCGTTTGCTTTTTGCTCTTTTTCTTCTTCTGTTGCTGCTGCTGCTTCTTCTTCTTATTTCTGCTGCGCAAACTGTTTAGCTCTCTCTCTCTCTCTTTCTTTTATTTTACACCTTGTTGCTCTTTTACAGGCAAGGTCAAAACAAACGAGAAATCAAATTTTCAAATGCAAAAACGCCATAAACAAATAAATAAAAAAAAAATACATATATATGAAATAAATTCTGAGAATGCATACAAAAAATCGCAAATGGTGCAAATAATAAGTAAAAAAAAAAAAAAAAAAAAAAAACTCATCAACAAATCCAAATCAATAATTAGAAAAAAAAATACAACAACTTTGTGCGTGTGAATACAGATAAAGTTAAGCTAATCTTAAATACTCTTTTTCTAAAGAAAATTTTTGATTTTCATTAAAATTCTTTTAATAAATAAATGTATTTCTCTAATAAATTAAAAATTGGAATTTTTGTTTTAATAAGATAAGAATATTTTACTATTTATTCAATTTAATTTGGATTGGAATTTAATTAACAAAAAGAGTATAAAAACTTTCGTCTTGTTTATACTTTTTGCCTATTGTTTTTTCCATCTGCTTCTTCTTGTTTTCGCGGTAGCTTCTTCAAGTGCATCATCATCACACAAACACACCAACAACAACGATGACGACGGCATCAACAACACGGCGATAAATTTTGCATACATATGAATATATAAATGTGTGTGTGTGTGTAAAAATGCTTGGTAATTCAACACGTTAAACGTCGCTGTCGTTTGTTGCTGCTGCTGCTACTGCTACTGCGTTCATCAATGACGACGACGCTGGCACAACTTTGACACTGGCATTGAATTTTGCTTGTTGGAGCAGCAGCGCAGCCTTCAATTGTGGGGGCTTTGTGTGACTGCTGCAACTCATGATCAGTTTTTCTGATTCTGCTTCCTCTTCTGCTTCTTTAGGCGCACATTTCCGCCAGACACAAAAAAATACAATGCACTTGCAAGGAATGTTGTTTATTGTCTTGTTTGTTTTTTCCATATTTCTCTCTCTCTCTCTCTCTCTCTCTCTAGCCAGGGTTTTACCTATCAGTCTATAATCATTCTGCTTGGCTGGCTGATTAGAGGAATAACAATAATAATAACAACAACAACAATAATAAAGACTAAGAAATGACGACGTTTTGAAAACATTCAATTGCAAAACAGGCGCAATGACGCGACTAAATTTATTATTGGGCCGCTCTCTCCCTCTCTCTGTCTCTCTCCCACCGCCACCCACAACAACAACAACAATAATAATAACAAAGAAGATGTCTCTGTTGCGCTGCTGCTCATACTGTAAATTTCTCTGCTTCAGTTTCAGGTTACTGTTATTATTGTCAAGGCAGCAGCAGCAAAAGCAGCAGCACGTGTAAATGCTTTTTGCTGTTGCTCTCTTCTCACGTGTTGTTGTTGTTGTTATTCAAACTGATGCGCAAAAAAATAATAACAATTTTAACAACGCATTTTTTCTCCCCATCCTCCCACAACTAATCTGCAATTTCTTTTAAATACAACAACAACAAAAAAACAAAGCATGTTTGTACTGACACAAAAAGAAAACACAAAACAAAATGTATATTTTGTTCAAGGAGATTCCTTCTTTTTTTACGCTCTTCTTATTCTTCTTGTTTCAGTGTCAACGCATTTGTCTGGGTTTTAATCCGAGACGCGTAAGTTCTATGCTGTCTTTTCTCTTCCTACCATACTTCTGCTCAATACTTTACTTTAATTGGCGTTGCCACCTTGCAGTCAAAACATGATATGGCCATGGCCGTTAGCAGTCTTTATGGCGATTTATTGCGCATTGACCAAGATCCAAGACGACCACAAATCTCAATTAAACGAGCCATAAATGAGGCCGAAATTAAAATTGCCACTGCCACAGCGGCAAGCAACCAAACCTCAGCGGACATAACTAGTAATTTCGAGACCAATAACAATGCTACACAGTGGCAATATTCCTCCAACCCAGATGATAAGGCATCCATTGCCAATGCGGTTTTGGCGAATGCTGCTGCCGATGGCCAGGCGGCTGTAGCTGCCCTAAAAGCATCCGAAAATGACTGCAGTTATATGGATGAGAATGGCAGACAGCAGGCAGCTTGTCCCGTAACCTGCGATGATTCGGATGCGGATGAGCTGCCACCAACGACCACCGAGAGAGCCACAACTGAAGACGACCTGCCCGAAATAACCTGTGCTTCATCCGCCTGTGAAGATGAAGAGGCCCAGCAGTCTCATAATGATCCCAATGCCAAATATCGTAACTCAGCCGTGGCCTACAAGTCGGCCCAAATGGCCAAAGAGGCCAATGAAGCTCAGGCCGAGGCCGCGAAAAAGGCAGCCGCCGAGGTAAATGCCCAATTGGCCGACAGGGCCGAACAGGCAGCCAATCAGGCTGAAGCTTTGGTCGAATCAAAATTGGAAGTTGTTGACAATTTGGAGCGTGAAATAACCGAGGCAGATGCCAATATGGTCGAAATGACTCAACTGCTGGACGATGACGAAGATGATATGAATCAGGTGGACAAGGCTGTCAAAACGGCCGAAATTGTGACTACTCGCCTGAAGGAAATCATTGAGGAGCAGCGCAGACAATTACAAGAAGCCGAAGAAATGGAAAATAACAATCCATTGAATAGTTTAAGCAATTATTTGGAAAAGCTAGAACATATAGCAGCCACCAAAAACTCGGAGCTCAATCAGGCCCGTATTGAGTATGAAAATATCAAGCAGGCCGCCTATCAGGCTGCCTGTGCCGCTGTCGAGGCCAAAAAGAAGGCGGATAATAGGGATTCTTTCCGGCACGAGGATCTCATGCTTAAATCTTATCGGGCCCGGCGTAGTCAGCGTCAGGTGAAACGCGAGGCCCGGGATAATGAATTGCATACTATGAATTTCTGGAAATATAATCCAGATAAAACTGAATTGGCCGAACAGAGTTATCAGAAATGTTTGCGCATGTTTGAGAAAAAAGAAAAGGAATTGGGTGAAAATTATGAAAAACGCTGTCAAATCCAAGATCGTAATAAGGAATATATGAATTATCTACATGGTCATGATAATGATCCAGATGTCTCTGTGGAATATGAAGATTTTGATGTCACTCAGCCACCGTTTGATCTGGGCATTGACTTTAATTTAAAGAAACCCAAAGATTATAATCAAAATAATGAGCATGATAATAATCGAGGAGAATTGGATGAATTTGGTAATAAGAAAGATTTCCATAAATCGAAACAAAAACGACAAAAAATTGAAAAAAATCTATACAAACACGATTCAGATCAATTATATTTGAGAGAGTTTCGAGATGGTATGGAAAATGAAATCTATCAATATCCAAAACCACAACCACAACTGGGTCCTCCATATTATCGCAAGATATTGGATAATAATTAATAATTCCAGAGCGTACCATTTTTTAGATTCTTAAAAAATATTTATAGTTTTATATTAATTTATTTAGTTTTTTTTTTTTTGCATATTTTTTAATAGAAAACAATACAATAATAGGAGAATAAAAACTGAATGCTTTTATGAAAATTTTATTGATGTTCAGTTGAAATTTCTTTAGTTTTAGGCACCTGACATAATCCTGAACCGATTTACATTTTTAACAAAAGACTTTTGATTTATGGTAAAGAATTTTTCAATTCCAAAATAATATAAAATATTTTCTGCATATTTATTTAAATTTAAAACTCTTTTTCGAGTAGGCGTTTTAATTTTTATGGATTTCTAGATTTCTCCTTTATACTTATTTTTGTGGTAATAATTAATTAAAGATCAGCCTGATAATACTAAATCAATTGTAACGAGAGATATTTGAGTCAAATGGGACGGAAATTAAAAAAAAGAATATTTCTCCAAAGATCGGGAAAGTTATGCCCAAATAAGAAGACTATTTCTTTGAGAGTTCTTATCGAGTATTCTAATGTTTTTTAATAGATTTCTTGATTTGCCAATTAAAACAAATAGAAGAATAGTATTGTACTTTTATGGATAAGAATCAATCCAGAATAAATATAATTTCCCAAGTAGTAGTTTTAATTTTTAATAAATATTTTTTTTAATTTAATATTGATTTGCTTTGGTGCTTGCAACCATAGACACACACACACATACATATATGCAAACATATTTGGCCAAACAGCTGCTGAGGCTTTGATTTTGATTCAACTGTCCAGCTGTTTGCCATGCGGCGTCCAGGGCACAGCCAACCCGAAAAAAAAGGACAAACGAACAGACAGACTGTCAGGTCCAATGAAGAAGGAGTGCCAACGAATGAGGGGGGAAGGGAGGGGGAGGTTTGGATAGCATTTGTACAGTGTTGCCAGCCCAATGATGTTTGGTTGGGTTGGTTGATTTCGATTCGAATTTTTGCTGTTGCTTTATGTTTTTGTTATTCTTGTTGTTGTTGTTGTTATTATGTTTATGGGGTGCTGTCGCCGGCAGCAGAAAATAGCAGCAGCAGCAGCCAGCAACATTGTTGAAATTTGAAACTTATGTTCGCTCTCTCTCTTTCTGATTTTCTCTCTCTATCTCTTAGTTTCTTGACAAAGTTGTACAAGTATTAATAAAATAGGTGAAAGTTTAACAAAATTTAACTTTATTCTTGAATTTTGTTTATAAATAAACATTAAATTTATTTAATTTAAATAAATCCAAGAGAATAAAAATAACAACTTGCTCTCTTTTACGCTCGCCCTCTCTCTCTCTATCTGTCTGTCATTTTTCTTTGCAGACATTGTTGAGAGACAGAGAGAGAGAGAGAGCGGCAACATACCAGCGCCAGCCAGCCAGACTGGCTGTACAAAGCGGCTTGCTCTGCTTGCTTGTGTCTTTTTTGATTCAACATAACCCAACTTAATTTGATATTTTGGATGCACTTACATATTTTCTTCCCTTTCTTTTTGTTGTTGCTGCTGTTGTTGTTAGGCTGGTAACATTGTTGTTGTTTAGGTTTTTAATTTCTTTCTTTATTTATTTATTTATTGCATTCCATAGAACAATAAAATGTTGTTTTATTTGCATCACCGTGTCACTGTTTTTAGTTAAAAAAAAAGAATAATTATGTTGCTGGCTTAATTCTTGTTGTTGTTGTTGCAGCTGCTGCTTCTTTTGTTGCTCTTGTTGTTGTTGTTGACGCTGCTAAATGCACACAGACACACACACACATACAAGATACACATACATATATACACACACGTATACACTACAAACAATTTTGACGTTTGATTTTGATTGCCTTTTTATGTGTGTGTGTGTGTTATTCTTGATTCTTGAATATTTATGACGACAACGACGCTGGTTGTTGTTGGCTGCTTCTTAACGCTAAAAGTTAAAAAAAAGCAACAAAAATTAAAGCATTTGAAAGAAAAATTATAAATAACGCCAGCAGCAGCCAAGTAACAAAGAACAAAAAAAAAATATACAAAAAAAATGTGACACAGGAGGAGGCACAAAAACAGTCGACGATTTTTTTCTTTGCTCTTTTTTGCGCTTCTTTGGCAGGCAATTTTTTTTTTTTTTTGTAAATTTTTAGGTACACTGCACTTATTTGGTTTACTTCTTCTTGTATTTTATTTTATTTTGGTTTAATTACCAATGAAAAAAATTTAAAAAACACAATAACAGAAAAAAAATAAAGCGCACACACAGAGAATATATTTCTTCTGTTTCACGTATAACGGGGAACAACGGCGCGGCGACAACGACGACGACGGCAACGACACAACCGATAGCGACAGACGTGCAATGAGTTTTTTCACCAACCTTTTGGCTGCTACTGCTCTGCTCCTGTTCTGTTCGTTCACTAGACTAAACACACTCTCTCGCTCTCTGCAGAAGTGTGCGCGCTCAGGGTGAGCGTTTGCTTAGCTTAGGCTATTGCTGTGTATATGTGTGCGTTTTCTCTCTCTCGCTCGCTTGCTCTCTCTCAGTGGCTGGCAGCACTCCGTTTATTTTCATTTATGTTTTTCTACCGTGTTTATCTGCTGCATTCTTTGGTGCTTGATTCGTTTGGTTATTTCTTTTCCCACACACACACACACACGCACACACATTAACAACGAGGCTTCTGCTTCTTTATTTATTGGCCATGCCGCTGCATTTAATTTTTGGGCCAACGTTTTTTTAACTTGTTTTAAATGATGTCCGACACGAATTTAACTACCGCTTACACTCACATTCATTGTCAACTGTTGTTTATTGATTTTGCATATATTTTGCCAAATGTTCCTTGGATTGTAGAAACCATTTCAGGCTATTTTTGCTTGAAATTAATAAATTTCTCTGACTTTTTTGTTTTGAGCCTAAAGCGTGCTGGCTTTTTGTAGTTTCCCGTGTCCAGGGCTTTTTGTAGAAGTAGAATCCTGGTCAATTTATTAGGATTTAAACTCCAAGCCCGCAAAATATATAAAATATATATATATACAAGATATATATATATATATACAAAAAATAGCAAAAAAAAACTCGGGCCATTCGATTAATAATTGGTACCGAAATCAACTCTAAAAGTTGATTATTCTGTCGAAAAGTGTTGAAAAACACTAGAAAAACAGAGCTGCCTGATCGAGGAAATAAAAGTGTGTTGCTGCCATACTATCGATTATTTTGTGCCTAACGCGTTTTTAATATTTGCCCACTTTTGTAGTTGCCGCTTTCTACCGGTAGAGGGGGCCCACAACAAGCGAAATTCTGCCGCTCTCGCTTTACTTTTTTTCTATCTTTACTTGAAACAACAACTCCAATGTCAACAAAGGAGCAGCAAATTAGTTATATTGAAAAATATCTAATACATGATATAATTAGATATTTTGGCTCCGAGGCAGCCTTAATTTCGCGTCGTGTCGAGTCCGCAAATAGCCTAGATGGTTTCATGTCTGCCTTGTATAATGTGGATTTGGAAATTAAGTTGCCAAGTGGCCAGTAAGTTAATCAATTTGACATTGTAAAAGTCAATTACAATGAAAAAAAATTATCTCTTCTCTGCGGCAGGGAGAAGAAAGAAACTGTTTTGGTCAAGTTCATGAAGGGCACCAATAAATTTCGTGAATCTTCTAAATCTTACATACAATTTGAAAATGAAATATTTGCCTACGTCAAAATGTTGCCCGCCTTTGAGAATCTGTTGCGCACCAGCAACCTGAACACTGACGTGGTCATTGAAGCTGTTCCCCTCAGTTATCGTGCCGAGTTTGGTGTAATTAAGGGTAAGTGATATTTTAGCTTATCTATTTCTTGATGTTATCTCTTAACAAACATTGTAATTTATTTGTAGGCTTAGGCGCTGAACGCGAATCTGTTTTGGCCCTGAAACACTTGAAGCATGAAGGCTATCAACTGGGTCCCAGGCTGGTTTTGCGTCGCGATCACTTGGAGGCCATGGCCAATCTAATTGCTCCCCTGCACGGTATTGGCTATGCCTTGAAAATATTACAGCCCGCAGTGCACGAGCGTCTCAAATCCCAGATGAGGCATTTGTCCTTTGTCAGTGAGAAGCTGGCAACTGGCGAACAATTGCCTAATGCCTTTGATGTCGTGTATAACGTGGCCGTGGAGCGTTTCTTTGAGTTCTACGATCGTGAACGTGCCCAGCTGCTCCAGGACACCGAACAGGATAAACAGTTTGCCAATGCCTTGGAGCGTTTCCGTCAAAAGTATTTTACCTGTGCCGCGGATTTGATGGAACGTATTTTAGTCGGTTCTCGTGATTCCAGTCAACCGGACAACTATTTCTGTACATTCCTGCACGGCGATTTCAATCGTAATAATGTCTTGTTTCACTATGATGCCAATGGCCAGGTGGATAATATTAAAACGATTGATTTCCAGGAGTTGCGCTTCAGTACGCCAGCCATTGATTTGAGTTTCTTCCTCTATATGAATACGCCCCGAGAGGAGAGGCAAACGCTCTTTACTCAACTCTTGCAAAAGTATCACAGTCGCATGTTAGATACCTTGGAATTGGTCCTGCAACGCAATCGAGGCGAGACTTTAAATGAAGACCAATTAACCAGCATTTTGGCCGATTATAGGTAAGAAAAAGCAATTAATTGCCAGCTTTATCAATCTTAATTTTCTCTATTTTCCAGCTATGAACGATTCTATGCTCATTTTAAGCGTTATGCATTTTATGGCTGTGTGATTTGTATGCATTTTATGCCTTGGATTTTGGGCACTGACGAGGATTGTAAGACTTTGTCCAAGCTATTTGAAACTGATATGCAAAGCGATGCCTTTCACCAGATCTCATTGACCATAGCCGGTGACAATGGCAATCACGAGATTTTCCAAGTGATTCGTCATGCCTTTGAGCATGGCTTTATGGATGAGATTTAAAATTAAGCAAATTTTAATTAATCTCTTTTTTTATAATTGTTTTTTTTTTGCATATATTTGTAATCATTTATGACTAAATATATTTTTTTTAATCAAAAATAAATGAGCTTTAATCAAAAAATATAAATATGCAAATGTTTTTCTTCATATCTCCTTGGTTTTTTAAGATAAATTAAAAATATAATTTGTCTGTAATTAAAGTTAAAATCACCTTTCAAATGATATGCAATATGTGTAAAAAGGACGAACAGGACACCGGCTAGATTTAAAATAAAATTTGTATTGTATATTTTCAAAATTGGTTTTCTGTATATATTTTGTGAACGGCGTCAGATACTGAAATATAAAATATGTATTCTGACTCGTCTAAATTTTAGCTTTCGTTTGATATGCCATTTGTCCATATTGGTGCATTTTTTTAAAATGATGAATTTTTCAAAGTTATTTTTGGGATACAACAATTTTTAGCATATATTTCACGAACCGCTTCAAATACTGGAATTTTTATTGCATATCCTGAATCGCTTGAAAATTCCCTTTCGTTTGATATGGCGATTGTTTATGTAGGTCCTTTTTGTCCTGGTGAAAATAGTTCATTTCCCACTAATTTCCCCGAATTTGTTTTTCATTATTTTTCCTACGGAAAATGGTCAGATATCGACAAACGGCATATCAAACGAAAGGATATTTGCAGACAAATCAGAATATGTCAATTGTATACCAGTATCTCATGGGGTTCTCAAGATATATGTTAAAAACTGTTGCTCCCAAAAAAAATCCTTACAACTGACTGCAAAATTTCATCATGTTAAAAAATGGCACCAATATGTACAAATGGCATATCAAACGAAAGAGGACGTAGAGTAGAGTCAAGAAATGTAATTTTTATTTCTCTATCATTAACAGTTTTTTAAATAATTTACGCATTTACTTCAATTCAATCGTAGCATACTTTTAGGTGCCATTTACAATTGTAATTGCCTGTAAAGTTAAATTTTCAAATGTTTGACCGCAATTGATACAATTTGACCTCACTTTGGGTAAAATAAAGGCAGGCTTATTTAATTGATTTGTTTTTAATACATTTTTTCTTTTTTTAAGAGTATAAATATAGCCACATAAAGTACACATAATAATTGCAATTTCCCCTCTTCCTCTCATAGAGTAAAAAACCAAGGCGAAGACGGCGGCGGCATTAGCCTTGATTCACATTTTGAATTTGTTTTTTAAATAAAAAGAGAACAACAAATTGAATATGGCGTTGCCTGTGTGTGTGTTGGGCTTATCCAAAGACCGCCAAAAATAAAAAAAAGAACACTAGTCAATCACACACACATACTCATACACCATTATACCTAAATACGCACATGATTATATATTTGCACAACTGTGAAGTGAAAACCAAATCGTCATCAAAGCCATCATTAGCTTCATTTGGGCAGGGGGCGCGTGTGTGTGTAGATATATAAAAAGCCCATGATATGCCTGCCAGGAAGACAGTATTTCAAGTAAATCCAACGTCGTCAGAAGTTTTGATAACAAAAACAAAATGCGTCAACTCAGTTTATTGATGGTTCTATTAATGGCTTTCCTGCTAAGCCCACAAATCTTGGCCAAACCCCAAAACCAAAGCGTTGAGGAAAATGCCATTGATGATGATGATGATATAAATGAGATTGTGGATGAAGATGAAGACGATGAGGAAGATGACGATGACGATGAAGAGGAAGAAGACTTGGGCAAAGACTATGATAACAGTGCTGACAATGCCATCGATGAGGATAATTGCGAGCACATCTGTCCACGTTTCTATCGTCCCCTGTGCGCGAAGCGTGACAATGAGTTTGTTACGTTTTCCACACCCTGCGAATTCCAAAATGCACTGCGCTGTGCCGCCGTGGCCCTGGAAAGAGGTGAAACAGTGCCCACTTATCGATTGCAGCATATTGGAGCCTGTGAATAAATCAAACTTTATAGACAGGATTAAGAATATAAAATTTATTATTTTTTTTTTTGTGTATTTAAAAAATATGAAAAATTCAAAGAATTGTGAATAAATTCAGGGAACTAACAAAAATTTAATTTACCAGCCTTAAAACAAAATTGCCAAAGATACATATTTAAAAAAAAAAAATCAAATTTATTGTACATTGGTATGATTAATGCATTTCGTAGCATTTGAAATTCTTTTAAAAACCTTGAAAAATGTCAAAGGATACATTTACAAATATTTATAGTCTATGTATACATATAAAATTTCTTTAAAAATTGTCAACAAATAATTAAAATTTTAATATGAAGTTTTTTCAATTAAACCAAAAAAATAGGATATCGAAATTCTATTAAAAATGTTGGAAAACATAATATTTTTGCCTCCCCTCTAAATTAAATATGAACATTGAAAATTCTTATAAAAAAAATGGCTTTTGATTTTCGTTTTTCATGCAGTTTTTAAATATACAACAAATTTATTTATTTTTTTTTATTTAAAAAAATACGTTAATTTTCAGCTTAAGTTAAACTTAATCAAATACTTAATTGATCATATTTACTTTTTTGTTTCATAAGAATTATTTGATTAATATAATCAATGTTTTACACTGTTTACTAAATTACGAAAAACAAAATCTAAAGCTTATATTTAAAAACAAAAACAAAAAAAAAAAAAGAATATCTGTCTTATTCATTTAACCATTTCGTATGGAATGTGAACTTGTAATTCACAACAATTGTTTTTCTTTCATTTGATTTATATATTTTCTCAAACTATTATATAATTTGTTGGTTTGTATATTTTTTTTTTTTATATAATATTTGTCAGATTTATTTGTTAATTTTGTGTCAAGGTTAAACTCTTGCGGCGCTTCTCCATGCCTTGAAAATTTGGTTCAGCCACCAAATCCTGTGGCCCCGGGAAGCAAGTATAGCGTCGTTTCGCAATCTTTAATGGTGCAACTCTTGCAGTTGCTGCCGGTGCAGTTGATGCAAGTGTAACCGAAATTTCTGAAGGCAACTTTAAATTAAAATTGAAATTATTATAAAAGTTGTTGGCAGCCTGCAAAGGATTTTGTGTTGCAGTAGCAACAGCCACAGGCGGATAAACAGATTCTCGATTTATTATGACACTTGGTCTGGGATGAATGGATGGAGATGGATGATAATTGGAATTAATATTGCTCAAATTTGCTGTTGATTTATTCATACTCAAGTCCTGTGGCACAGCTGCAAATTCATTGGCATGTATGGTCTTGCGTCGCTTGATTATTTTGACTGGTTTTGTGACTGGGATAACGACCAGAGGAGCAGCAGTTTGTCCAGCTTGATTTGTTGGGGCAGCAGCAGTGCCAGAACCAACACCATTCAATAGCCGTGGCTGTGGTGCGCTACTGTTGCTGCTGCCGCCCACTGGTGAGACAATTGAATTGCATATTTGCCGACTTATGCGCAGCAAGGGAATGGGTGGTTTCTCCGACTTGCTGACCATTTCCGTATACAAGTGCTGTATGGCCAGATCGTTGGCATAGCGCGTTTGGCGCAAGCTGCTCTTGGCTATAATCAGGCCATTGGGAAATTGATACAACACTTGGATGAGAAACTTTTTCAAGTCCTCAAATGTGTGCCATTGACGAAACTTGCTCACCTCACTGCGATGGAAATTATAGCAATGCTCAATGTACTCATCAAAGCCGTCGCCATCCAAAACCTTCTTACAGAACTGACACCAACGGAATCTCCGGCAATGCTCTAGCATATGACGCAGGCAGCTAATCTCATCTACCGAGGCGTACATGCAAAACGAACAATGATAAATCACCGAGCTGGTCAATTGCAAAAATGAGAAACTTTCGGCCACATTCTTATGCTCCACAGTGCCATGCTTGGCCATGGCCACGCGCGTGGGCATAATCACCGAGCACAGTGTACACTGGAAGTACTCATTGCGATTGCCCATAGGGGCAGTTTGCTTGATAATATAATCCAATTGCTCATTTGTCATGCGCTTCAAATCGTTGGGCTGATGGCCAGCAGCCATTATATGATGGGCCAATTGGGCCCAAGTCTCGTACTGGAAGTCACAGAAGCCGCATTCCATCGATTGTACGGGATCACAGGCCACAATGTTGCGCAAATGATGCTGCTTCACCAAATGCTCAGAGACGGCCTTGGCATTGCCCGAAAAGGCCCGGCAGTGGGCGCATTTTAGATGCGGTTGTATACTAAAGTAAAATGGCTGATCCGGATGTTTTTTAGCCCAATGTTCTGTACGCAATTCGGCAATGCTTGAGCTTATTTGATTGCAATGCGAACAGGCAAATACGTTCATGTCGCCCCCCTCCTCTTCGTCCGAGGATAAAATTGCAACACAAGACAATTCTTCATCAGCTGCTGCGGCGGCGGTGGGTGCTGATGCTGCTGCTCCCATTGCCGCTGGCTCATTCACTGGCTGTGCATTAGCCTCCATCGGTTGACCCATTTCCCAGGATATGCGATCGGGTACATCATTTAGAACACGTTCGAATTGTACACGCAAAAGACCATTGGATTGTGGATGAGCCACCATCATATGAATATTGACTGGACGCTCCTTGGTATCGCCAAATTCGCACTCAGGACATTTATATTGATGTGGACTCTGGTGCACTTCCGTGCAATGCGTTGTCATACGAGTATAATTCTGGGTGGTCTTCATACAAATTCTGCAATGGAAGCCCAAAGTATTTTTGCATCTGGGCGTATTCAAATAATAATTTTGCATGGGCTGAATTGCCACATTTTCGTGTCGGCCCAAAATGTGCTGCAAAACAAGCTGGAATACCTGATTGTTGTACTCACAATACGGGCATGAATATTGCTTGGATTGGTTATGCAATTGGCTGCAATGATTTTGCATATCACCCAAAGAGATCGATGTAAAATTGCAACGATTACAGACATAGGCGCCAAGTGGTTTTGGACCAGCTATAAAATTAAAGAAGAAAAATGTCAAATGTAATTTATTTGAATTTAAATTTATACTCACTTGGCTTGAGCCAACGCGCCTCACTCATCTGATTCTGTTCCTTGGAACGCCGATGTATAATCACATCCACATCCTGGCCATTGTGGCGTTCATTTATATGACGATCGATGGTGCTACGTTTGTGATGGAACAATAAGCAGCCACCGCATTGATATAAATACCTTTTATGATATTGCAAATGTTGAAAAACATTTGACATTACTGTGTTTGGACTGCAATGGGCACAATGGGCACATTGAAAGCCATCGCTATAACGATGAGAGCTTGTTAAATGCTCATAGAAGCCCTCGATATTTGCCAATTGTTTGCTGCATGATTGCACAGTGCAAACATAGCGTATTTCCTTGGGCACATAAATTGTACGTGGTTTGGCTAAAATATGTTTGCCAGGCGTCAGTTTTAAGGCTTGTTGCAATTGTGGTTGTGGCAATGGCTGCTCAATACCAGCAGTGGTTGATGACGGCTTAGTAGTAATTAGATTTGCATCCTCATTTTCATTTGGCTCATCCGAGTCCTCAATCAAGTCCTTCATATTATAGGCCTCGTACATATCACGTTTCAGATGACTCTCCAAATGACGTTGCATGGCTACGCGTACTGTGGTCTTGAAATCACACTGGCTGCAAATCAGATTGCCCATAAAAACCGATTGACGGCGCAATAAAGAACGAACTTCACACGGATGATAGATGCATTTGCGATCTTCTTTGCGTAGCTGCAATTCCATAACCAATCGATTCACAAATTCCTCAAAATGTCTGCGTCCAAATGGTTGCTCCAAGGCACACACAAAATAATCCTCACTTGGCTTCTCTCGCCCCAATAAAGGATGAAAGGTTAATTGCCTTTTAACCAAATTGAATTCATTTGTATGCCGGATGCTAACATGATAATGCATTAATCTCTTGTTAACGCTCGTGGCCAGGCAAATGCCACAGAAATAACGATGCTGGGCATGTTTCCTTTGCAAATGCAAACGCAATTGCCACGGACGATCAAAGTGGGAGCGACAATATTTACAACTTGTGTTCTCTGAATTTAAACTGGCGCTTCTTATATGAAAGATGATGTGATTGACAAAATTGGCCTGGGACAGACAAGTATTACAGCCCTTGTGAGGACAGGCATATAATTTGTCGGCTGCAAAAAAAAAAAAAAATAAAAACCGAAAACCAAATGATCAAATGATCTTTTTTTTCCTTGTTTATATCTAATTTACACTTACCACTGTAGCCTGTGGGATTGACCAGTTCTTGGATGACTTTGGGCAAATCTGGCGCCGATTTATTCAAGCCATTCAAATTGTTGATGTTGTTGCTTGGAATTTGATTTGTAGTGGGCAGTTTATTTAAATTAGACAACTGTAATTGCGGCTGCTGCTGCTGCTTCTGCTGCTGTTGAACATTTGTGCCTATTGTTATCCTTTTATGGCCCTGACTCAAAGCATCGCGTATCTTTTGGGTAACAGACTCCACATTGGATGAATTTAGGCCAGAACTACTGCTGGGATTGGCCTCAATTTCCGAGCCCAGGCCCAAATGATGATCGTTCAGGCCATGTTTTATGTAAGAGTCCACATCCAAGGCCACATAAGGACAATAAGCGCATTCCAGATAGCTGCCCGGCGAGAAGGCAGTCAAACTATGAAAATTCATATGTTCCCGCACACGAAAAGTGGATAAGGCGACGAAACCACATTTGGGAGCCATGCAGCGAAAGGCATCATTAGGCAAACGATGGACAGAGGAGGCCACCACAGAAGGAGCAGTGGCCACAGGTACAGTTGCTACAGGAGCTGTGATTGTTTTTGGTTTAGGCACTATGGATATATGCAAGCTGCTTGTCTCTTTATTGGGTGCCTGACTTATGCGCTGATTGAGTATAAAATCTTGATTTGTGGCCGTTGGCAAGGGTATAGTTTCGGAGGGCTTCGGCTGCGGTGGTCCCCGTGGATTCAGCCCTAAATCATCGGCTATCGATGGCTGCTCTTTCAGGCTATAAACACCGCCAATGCTTAGACCCAAGCCACTCGAATGATTGGTAACCAAAGGTATAGTTTTGGTTGCTTGAGGCTGATTTGGTTTCTTTTGATATAGAAATTCAGCCAAACCGGCTGCTTGCAAGTCCTTACTTTGATTTTGATTAGGTGGCCTTGATTCACTGGTTAGCAATTCCCTGAGTCCTGTATTTGTATTCACTTGACCAAACTGTTGAGTTTCCACTGGGGTACACTCATTCTCAGTGGCCAGACGATCGCCGGTAAATCGTCGTACACGTAATTTCGGCAAAACTGGAGCCGCAGCCTCAGCTGGAGTCGGATCAGTTACAAGCGAAGCAGATGCAGACGCACTTGGAATTTCAGTTTCAATGGGCTTGGCTTTATTTACATGGATTTCTAGCATATGCTTAAACTCAAAGGCCAAACCATATTGACGATTTAACTCTTTGAAACTGTTACAGGCACGGCAGGTGCCCTTCCAAAAGGCCTTAGGATGTTCACGCTTGAAATGGTTCTCCAAACCTTCAATTTCATTGGAGAACAAGAACTTGCAACCCGGCAGATTACAATAGAAATAAGTCTTGATTTGATTATCCAAATTGAGTAAGCGGAATGCCACATTTTCCACAAAAACCGTAGGACTCTGAGCATTTGTTGTTGTTGGTGGTTGTGATACAACAATTGTTGTTGTTACTTCCTCTGCTTTACTTTCTTCAATTTTAGTTTGAGTAATTTCATTTTTGGCTAAATTTAGACTGGGTTTAATTGGTTTCTTGCGTTGTTGTTGTTGTTGATGTTGGGGTGTTTTGCCCAATTTCGAGTACATGCGCTTAAAGCTGTGGAATATGGATGGCTTGGGATCATCGGGTGTATCTGAAGTTTCCAAGTCTATCCAATCATCAGCTTTGCCGCCACTTGTTTCGGTTGGATAAGACAATTCCGTGTCGGATAAATCGCTGCCTATGCCGGATAAAACATTATCCGGATTAGCTGCAGACACTAACAAACTTTCGGCAAAAGATTTGGTCGCACTAATTTCTATTTCGAGTTCTTGTTTAATTTCTGTCTCAATCTCCGTTTCAATTTCTGTTTGCTCCCCGGTATTTCCTTCTGCCAAATCGGTTTCTATATCATCTTCCATACTCTCAGAGACTACCAAAATATCGGAAGAATCTAAGGAACTTTCCATTTGATCTTCTAATGCTATTTTCATATCGTTTATCTTTTTACATTTTTGTTTCTTTTCTTTCTTTGTCTCTTGTTTGATTTTCTTTTTATTCTTGTTAGTAGTAGTCGACTCTTCCGTACCGGGCACATCCAATCTTTGAAACAATATAATATCATAACCCAAGTCAGCTAATTTATCCTTTTCCAAATCATGTTGTTTGACAAAATGCTCATCCAGATTGGATCGATTCAGTTGCACATAATCGCAGATATGACAAACATGGGCATGCAATGGCAATCCAAAGGTCGAGTGCCTATTCGTCTTGAAATTGGCCTCACCACCGCACACCTGTACATGTTTGTCCATCAAATACGGTCGATGCAACGGCTTATTACATTTCAAACACTGATAATTGGCCTCACCCGTGTGGCCAGCAAAGTGTTCTACCCAATTGGAAATCAACAAAGTCTTGTTGCAAAAGGGACACGTGAATTCGTATTTGCAGGTGACACCCTTTACACGTCGCAAAGGGTGCGATAAACGCGAGGCACGCAACTCGTCCAGAATTCCCGGAGGAAAACGTGCCCCGAAATGTTCACCATGCGCCTGTAAATAATGGGACAAGGCATGTTTCAGTTTCTTGCCACAAACAACACATTTTGTTAACGCACTGGACATGGAATGCCATTCACGATTTGTGTTTTTCATTGGTTTCTTCAACTCTGTCTTCTTTTTATTTTGACGTGGTTTCTTGGGCTTTGTGCTGTCCTTGCTGATTTGCTTGGACTTTTCAATGCGTTCGTCAATCAAACGTTTCAAATCGGGGCAACGTTTTATGCGTATGGTAAAATTCTTTAGTTTATGTTTTTGTTTGCCTTGCTGTTGGTGTTCTTGCTTGGCCTTAAAATTGCTACGATTGAGGCCACTCAGTGACTTGGGTGATTTAAAGGCTCGTCCACGTCTAGCCATATTTCTTATTAAAGGACTACTACAACTAATACTTTGCACAACAGCTTGTGGTTGCTTGACCTGAGCTGACTGGGTGCAACTTCTATGTCCTGTGACACGCATAACATCTTCACCATCTGGCATGGCAGCAATGTCATCATTGAGTTTTTCCAACTCATTACGCTTGCGACGTTTAGGTTTCTCCTCTGTAGCAATTGTAGCATTGATCTTTAACTCGCTGCTATTTAAGCGTGGACGTTTAGCTTCTGGCAATTCTTCTGGCTTTTGATCACCTTTGGACCATCTGCCACGCTTTTGTTTACCCGCCAATTCTGTCGGACCCTTTGGCTTACTTTTATTATGCTTAAATACTGTACGGCTCATTTCAATCTCATTCAAAGTGGTCGCATTTTCGCGTGTACGTCTCTTGCCACTTATGATATTTTGTGTGGATACTGTACATTTATCACTAGATTTTTCAAAGATATGCGCCAAACTACGGCTAACACGCTGCGGTGCTTCCTTGGGAGTTTTATTAACCTCTGTCAAATCTTCATAAGCTGGACTACCGGTGGGCAGCAGTTCATGATCTTCAATGAGTTGTTCGGTGGCAAAAGAAACCATGGTCATACGACGCTTTAAAATGCGTTGAGGTTGATTTTTCACAACATTCACAGCACCGGGTATTACAACCATATGAGTGGAATCAATGGGATCTTTAACAATCTTAAGTTTACATATTTTTGGTTTCAAATCTGAGGCGTCCTCAGCTTTATCAATGTCTTTTTTATCACTACCTAGAAATTTCGTGTTCTCGCTAGTTTCTTTGGAAACTTCCAATATAGAAGGTTCTTTTTCGGGTACTTTATCAGCTTTATCTTCCTTAACTATATCCTTTTCTTCTTTTGCATCATTCTCGGAAGAATTTGTCAAGGTTTTCTGTGCATTTTCTTTTTTGGCAAAACTGAGCTCTTTCTCCACTGACAACTCCACCTCACTGTCCACAATCAGATCTCTCGGTCTCTCTATTATGGTATTACGTCTAGTTATACGTACAGTTTGCTGTTTAGCATTTGATCTTTCATCATCTGTGGCTGACTTTGATGAACGTGTACATTTTCGTGTAGCAGTTGTTGATTTCTTATCATCTGTAACAGCCGTATTCGATTTACGTGTACATTTTTTAGCTGGCTTGGGTTTATCCTTATCTGTTGACTTATCATCATCTGTTTCGACAATTGTATTGCGTCTTGTATTTCTAATGATTTTAGGTTTATTCTTGGATTTGCCTTCGGATAATTCATCTTCAGATTTTCCCTTCGTTGTTATTCTTTCAGCTAGAGGCAATAAATCTTTATCTATATTCTTTTTAGAGCTTTTAGGCTTATCCAATTCATCATCTGTCTTGGCAGTTGACTTACGCTGAGTTTTACCTGCAGCTTTTGGTTTGTCAGCTGATTTTTCCACCTCATTATCTTTGGGTTTCTCCACAATTGATTTACGACGAGATTTTTGAATTGGTGCTTTGGGTTTCTCTGGTTCTTTAGTTGCGTTTTCCGTTGATTTATTCACCGCATTATCATTGGGTTTCTCCACAATTGATTTACGACGAGATTTTTGAATTGGTGCTTTGGGTTTCTCTGCTTCTTTAGTTGTGTTTTCTTCCCAGTCTGATTCTGGAGGATCTAGTACAATTGTCGGGCGTCTAGTTTTCTTAGTCTTTGTGGTAACAGGCTTTGTATTAGCCGCAGTCGCATCTGTGGACTCGGTATCATGATCATCTACTAATTGATTCCATCTAATATTCTTTTTCTTTGTCCCATCTTTAGTCGGTGGAATATGGCAGACATCTATTTCCGAATCAGATGTATCATCCTTTCTCTCGCCACTCTTTGGACGACTTCGTTTCTTTTTTAATATCTTTCTGGGTGATGATATTGGTGATGTATTATTTGTATTATTTTCCACAATTGTTGGCGATTTATTAGAGTTTGTGACTGTACTTGGATTATTGCCCGGTTGTTTAGTTGTTGTTGCTGTCGTTGTAACGGTTGTTGTTAGTGTAGATGCTCCTGTTTTTTTAGGTATCTTAAAGTCAATTTTCTTGGCAGCTGTTCCCGCATGCACATCACGATAAGATGTGTCCATCACAACCTTCTCAGGCTCAATGGGCAGTGGATCATTGTCGGTGGATGCATTTGGATCCTGACAAACTGCCTGAGCCTGACGCTGTCTGCGTTTTTCGGCTGCCTTGGCCTCGGCCTCAGCTCGAGCCTTGGCCTGTTTGTGTTGCGCATATGTCTGCGGCGCTTCCTTGTGAGCCGATGAAGGTGAATGACTATAGCTGCGAGGATCATGGGGTCCTGTGGAACGTTCTCGTTCGCGTCCTCGATAGCCGATGGAATATGAATTGTTATTTTTGGCCCATGGCGGTGTGGAATTGGTGTTATTAATGTTGTTGTTATTGTTATAATTGTGATTACGCTGCCAGTTATTATCAAAGCCATTTCTAGGATGCGAATCTATATATGGTCTTCTTGATTCATTTGATGGATCACTGGGTGAATTTGAGCGACCATTGAATGAATTAAGACGTGGATCGCGTCTACAAATCGGCATTTCACTGGTTGAACTATAATCGTTTATAGGTTTGCCATGAATCCGGTTAAAACTACCAATCGCCTCATTGGAAGGATTCACTTTATAATTGTTGTTGTTGTTGTTTTTGGCTTGCTGCGCATAAGGACGATCTTTACAGGGAATGTTTATATTGTTGGCATTAGCATGGTTAATTGGAGGCGAAATCACATTACTTTCACCACGATTAGATAATTGAACTGGTATCGTGGACGATGATATGCTTGAGTATGTCGAATTGCGTCGTCGTGGATCATTAAAATTCGAGGCCAATGGAGGCGCTGGCGTTGGCAGCAGTGGAGCTTTATTAGCACGCAAGGCAGCCAATTTTTTACGTGCCTCTTCCAGAGATGGCGTTGCACTTGCGCCAGCAGCAGCAGCAACAGAATCAGTCTTTTGTGGGGGTTTAAAGAAATTTAAAACAGCAGGCGTTGGCAAGGGATTACCAGGTAAATTTGTGGGGTTTCTAAAGAAACTAAGCGGTGAATTGGTTGCATTCTTTGTAGGATCTTTAGGACCATTAACTGCTGGCTGATTTGTTGTTTTGGGTATTGGTGTAGAGAAACTTTCTATTATTAAATTAAATGATTTATTTGTATTTGTCTGATTGGTTGATTTCGTTGGCGATGCATTCTTTGGAGGATCTTTGCTCTCAGTGGATCTTTTTGTGAAAAAACTACTTGCTGATTCAAAGCGTTTATTTTGATCCTTTTGAACACTTGCTCCTGTTGCTGCTGCTGTTGTTGTTGTTCTTTCCACTGGACGATCAAGCTCTTCGGCACTAACATAGTTTATGTCTATTATTTCACTAGGCTCACTTAACCGCTGAAATTGATGGCCCG
This sequence comes from Scaptodrosophila scaptomyzoidea, assembly GCA_035078625.1. NCBI lineage: Eukaryota > Metazoa > Arthropoda > Insecta > Diptera > Drosophilidae > Scaptodrosophila > Scaptodrosophila scaptomyzoidea. The sequence continues at coordinate 77,392 of JAWNPY010000064.1, forward strand.
TTTTGGTAAGTTATACAAAATAAACTGCTTTAAACTCTAATCTAATTGAGGTTGAATTGTTTTTTTTTGTTTTAGATTGTTTAAAACTTACCGAGTTAGAAGAAGATTCTCTCAAGATGTTTTTATTAGTTTTTGATGTTTGCAAATTGAGTTGGTCATTTTTATCACAATGATTTACACTCGAATTAGTTTTTATGGCAGTGGCCAAACTTTGTTTTGGTTCCTTGTCTCTGCCAGAAGGACCGGCAGCAGTCACTATCAAATCACTACCTTCATCAGAGCTAATAGGCTGAAAAAATAAACATTTAAAATCAATTCAAAATAGATAATTTCTTCAAGTCTTTTGCTTACCGAAATTGATGGTTCTTTGGAGCTTTTTAATATTTCTATGGTTTTATTGACGGGTTGTGTAGGTTTCGGGGCTGTATTTATATTTATATTCGGGGCTCTGTTACGTCTGGTATATTGTTGATCGTCACTTGTTTCTATGTTAGATGAGCGCTGGAAAAGAAAAAGTTTAAAAAATTTATCAAATTAAATTTTTTTATTTTTACTTACCGGCTTATTTTGCTTTAGCTTTTTTATTACATTCTCTATTTTTCCAATTTGTGTGGAATTTATGTGACTGCAATTAAAAAAAAAAAATAAATAAATATGGTATTAATTTAAATAACTCATAAACAGTTGAAATATTTACCTATCGGAATCAAGTAGAGTTTTTAAGCGTACTAATTTATTTTTTTGATCCTTGGACAAGTTTTTCTCATGTAATTTTATCATGCTGCTTATAAAGGGCCGACCAAAATTCCTTAATCTTTTCAGTCTTTCCGCGTCGTCCATTGGACCGGTCACATCAATTACATCGTCGTCCGACATTGTGAAGCTTTTTCTTTTGTTTAATCACTAAATTAAATAAAAAAGGTCAAGGACAAAGTTGTTATAGACAGGGATATTTTATTTTTTTGGGTATAGAGTTAACCGCCCCCCACTTTTTTTTTTCTATTGCGCTTTGCCGCCAGCAGCCAAGCACCAAACAAAATTATTTACGATTTACACTCACATACATACACACACGCAAACACTAGACACTTTTAATTATTTGAATTTTTGTTGTTTCCAAGACAGTAAACGCTTAACTATACAAAGTGACATTAAATAAGTAAATGACAAATAAAAATCAAGTTGCTATTCTCCAAGTGCTTGCCAGCTGTGAACTGCGGTGCGTCTAGAATTTTTGACAAACATTGCAAGTGTTGCCACACCTATAAAACGAAATAAAAAAAAATATTGGCAACGGGCGTGACAAATGGAGACATTCAAACCGTTTTATTTAATTTATTTATAATTTAACTAAACAATCTATCGATTTTAATTTTTTGTTTTTATTATTTTTGGCAGTCGCTCAAACAAAAGGTGGCAACTATAATTTCAAACAGCTGATTGGTCGCCTTTATTCGGTTTTTCTTTAAGTATTTGAATTCGCCGCATTTTGTTGCTTACTTTAGTCAGCGGCTGCCTTCGTGTGTAGTTGTGCAAGCAAAATAAAATATTATACGGGTTAGCGTTTGTGTGTGTTAGCGAGAGTCTGTTGTATTGTGGGGTAATTTTTTTGTCTGTACCTTTTTTTTTTTAATTTTTATGTATCTACAAATATTTTTTTCTATTATTTTTGCTTGCCTTTATCCAGTTTCCTAACGTGTGATCTTCAACCACGATCTTCGTATCGCTACTCATTTGTGTGTGTGTGTATATGTATGGCTGAATGACGATCTTTTTGCTTATTTTAGATTTTCTACCTACCTACCAACTATATTCATATATATGTATATACGTGTGTATGTATACCTAATAAAAAGAAAGAAATCAAAAACATTGAAGACATTTTAAAGAAAACAAACAAAGTAAATCAAATTGATAAGCTTACATATAAATTGCATTATTAATGCATTTATATATTTGGTTCCATTTCTAATTAAGGATCTATAGATCTATATTAAATACGTAATACTCTTTTTTCCAAGTTTCAAGGATCATCAATTCAAAGAAAGCAACTATGCATTTGGTTCTCAGATAGCTTCTAAAACTAAAACTTCTTTTTAAAACGAAACAACTTCTTAGAGAAATAAGCCCGAAGAAATTTTTTTAGGACATTAGTAAAGATATATCTCAAAAAATCATATCACTAATTTGGAAATAACTCGCATTTACGTTTATTAGAATTGTATTTTATACGAGCACAAAATCAGTAGCGAAAACAGACTGATATGAAAATCTTTCCGGGGAAATCTTTAACGAAGAATGAAATATTTCCCAAACAATGATATTAAAGTCTATATTATGGTAATGAAACTCTTATATGATCTAAGAAGAATTTTTTTTAGAGAACTTTTGACAAAGAAGATTATTTAAAAGCATTAAAAGGAGATAATTAAAACGTCCCATGATAAAATTTTGGTAATTTCCTATTATTAATCTAATTAGAGTTTCGTTTGGTAAATTCATAAAACTATTTTCGATAATATTATCACACTAATGGTGCCTTTCTAAGACCTGCTCTAATCTTAAAATCGTCGGAAATGAGCGCCTGAGTCATTTCAAACAGTATTAGTTTGCCTTTGGTGAATCAGTTAAGAAAACTTATATAAGCACAACTGTATGAATAGTTGTGAGAAAAGCTAAGATAATATCCATCCAAACTCTATTTACTGGGCCAAACCAGAAACCTACACTCCGTGCCTTTATTTGCTTTTTAATATCTCTGAAATTCAAAGCTATATTGACCATCAGCTTGATGGTATAGGATATTTGCATTCTTCTCTATATTACAAAAAGAAAAATTGACAATATTCTAGTATAATTGAAAGAAGTAGCTAATCGATTGAAAGATGTTATAGTTCTTAATTAGATTCAAATAACTCGAATAGAAATGTCGAGGAATTGGATAGTCACACATGCAAAATACTGAACAATTATTCCCTTCGAAGAAATTAAAGTGGTAATATAAACTCTTCGAAGCTATATATGATATTTTTAGAACGGATATAAGTCGAGGTAGCCTTTTTTCATGGCTACTTCTGACAGTAAATAGATTAAATTGATACTCACGGTATTTTCAATACATTTATGTTGTCTCGATTCATTCTGTAAATAAATTGAATAATAAAGAAAGCAATTAAACCCAGTATTAAGCATTAAGAAATATTCTATCTATAATTTTGAAAAACATTCTTGGATCACTAATATATAAACATATATATATATATATATTCAAAAACTATATTTATGAAACTATTACTGAATAATCGAAGAAAATGTATTGAATTAATAAGCTCTTTTGTTTAACAAAGCTTTTAAAACTTCTTAATTTTAAATATAATTAAAGCGTAAAATTATGGTATAATACGATAAGTCACGATATTTTAATTTCTGATATCGGTTCAGTCTTTGGATTAACTTTGGTTGTCCTCAACACAATTCAGTTCAAAAATTAATTTTTAATGGCTTTTTTCATGAATTTTTGAAACTGGAAAGACTTTGCTTGCTGAGGTTGTTAAAATTTCAGCCAAATAAAGCAAGTATTTTTCAGTAGAAGAGTTTCTCGAGAGGAGCTTCATCGGGGCCATAAAGGACAAGTTTTTTCTTCAGAATTGACCAGTAAGACAATAAATTTGCATTTTTGTTGTGCGATTTAATGGTTAAAAGCCTTCAAAATTAAATTCTGTTCCTTATAGCCCTAAATGACGGTATTCTTTTATTTTATGACATAACATTAAGGTTAGAGTTTGATTTTTGTGACGAAACTGTACTTTTTTCATTCACACAAATATTGTTTAAAATTTTCAATTTCCGAAAGTTATTTTATTTATATTTCTTTATATGTAAAATGTATAAAAATTTCTTTGGAACTTCTTTCTTGGTTCATTGTTTTTGTTTCCTTGTGCTTATTCGAGCAAAAGCCTTTTTTTCTTTCTGTTTTGCTTAATTTGTGTGGCAGACAAGCAAAATTCTCCGAAAGACGTTTACATTATTTACTTTATAAAAAGAAGATGGCGTCGCTTGGACTTTATTTACCGTACGTAAAAGTATGTATATTTAACAAGATGGCGTCGTTTGGCTTTAGTTACCTCAGGTATAGAGGCATACAATAAAAATCCGCCAATTGGGCTTTATGTAAAAGTATTCATTTTAATTTAATATATTTAACCTTACAAAAATTACGACTTCTGAAGCACCATGAAGAAATTAGAGTTTAGTGTTTTTCCAGGTATCTCCACTTCTGTTTTCTTTTTTGTTAGGGATCAAATACGAAGGTTTTATCTTCCCAATAGAACACGATTGAAAAACAAATCCGGCAACACACACGTAAATTTTAAGTGTGCAAGTCACACACACACATTAAAAGAAAAAAAAAAGAAGCGACGCGCACTTGCCTCCTGGCAAAGGCTCTGTCTTCCAGTTAAAATTTTCACTGCAGTTGTAATTTATCACTTAGGCAGTTTCATTTGATATTTCAATTTATTATGAAATTTTATTGTTTTAATTTTTTTTCCTTTTTGAGTTTGCAAGTCTGTGCTCGATGAATTACTTGTCTTAAATGATCTTAAATCCATGCAGGGTTGTATTCCGATACGTTTTTATTCTTTTGTTTTTTAAAGTGTTGCCACACGTTGCACAGGCAATGCGGAGAAAACGCAACTCTACTATAATAAAATCAAGAACACTACTATACTAAATACAAATACGACAAGCAATCGCACCACATACACGAACATCGACAAATAAATGCAAGAAATATAAGTGCAAACACACACACACATACACAGACTAAAGTACATTTATATAATGAGACATTTATGTATAAGCGAGTGTGTGTTGGTGTGTGTACATGTGTAGAGACGTGTACCCAAGACTTTTTCTGCACTTTTGCGTCGCATTTATAACTTTTATTTGGTTCAAACATTTAACATTTATATAAATTCATAATAAAATTGATGACTCACCCCAATAAATCCATCCGTTTTAGTGTTTTAGTTCCAGTTTAGCTGAGTTTAACGAACTTTGATGCACATATATATACACAAACCTGATAAAATAACTCGCGTCGAAGTGAACTCCACAACAGTCGGCGCACAAATGAGGGAATTAAACAAAAACAAAAAGAACGAATGCTACAGTCGCGCACTGTGGAAACTAGCCGAATTCGCCGCAACTGAATTCGCCTCGAAATATCACTGCGTTTTGTTATTGCTCCTGCTTGTTATTTTTTTATTTTTGTATTTTTTTTTTGTTAATTTTGTTTGACACGCGGCGACGACAGTCAGGCCCGTACTGCGAAATTATTTCAATGTTGCGATGTGACGATGATACCCACTAAGCCGTTGCCTACTAAGAAAGCAATATTTTTGTGTTTTGTTCTGTTCTTCGATTATCTTTATTTTGCTTATTTAGTTCTAGTCGATTTTTTGTTGTTTTCCTAAGAAATTTAAAGGGCTGTTATGCAGCTGGTTATTATTGCGATGGTAATGTGTGTTTGTGAGTGTGTGTAAATATGTCAAACAGCCATAAATATTCCACATGAGTTTGTGTGTGTGTGGGAAACATTCCCGTCTTCCATAACTGTATTTGTGGCGAATAGAGGGAGGAAAGAAGTATAGAGAATCAAAGAGCGGCGTGGCGCTGTGCGGCAAAATAAAGAAATTCTTGTCCTTTATGATTTTCAAGACTGAGAAGAGGGAGAAAGCGATCAACTCAAGAGATAACATATCACAGAGAGGATAATACACACTCCACATTGTTGGCATATGTTTAACACGATTAAGACAAAGAAGCAAAAGGAAAATAAATAAATAAGTCCACAAAATAAAAAACTAGGAAGGATCAAATTTTTTTGCATCAGGTTAGGTAGGTTTGAATTTTTCATTCCATCAATCAAAGGAATAAAAAAATCTTTGGAAAGTCAGTCGAACACGAAGGAAAAAAAAAACCTGGAAGGATCCAAATATTTTTCCATATTTTTCTTACTTACTTTTGTTCAATTGATTTTGAATTGTCATCAAATAAGATTTTTAATTTTGTTTATTTATTTAGAGCACCTTAAAAAATATATGTATTTTTAATATTAATATTTTGAGTTGAACAAAAATATTTAAAGGTAAGTAATTATCGTTTTATAATACATTTTAATAAAAAAAAAGTCAGAAAGCGTAAGAAAACAAAAAAAAAACAAACAAACAGACTGTACTTGCAATTTGCAAGTCTCTTCTTAAGGATCTCCAGAGAGAATGAAACGCAGATTTAGAAATAGAAAAGAAAGCCTTAACTTGTACAATTTCTACATGGTTTTTTTGTCCATGCAACTTAACTACATTTAGAGATTAATAAACAATCCTTTCACACAAAACATCCTTAATGAATCCCCCCTAAAGTCTGCTGCTCTCATGCTGCGGCGCCGTTGCACCACCATTGTGACGCGGCGTCTGTTGTGACTTGTCGTAGCCATTGCTGGACATTTGCAAGTGTTGTGGCAGAACGGCAGGTCTTCCGTTAGTGGGCAGCGTCTCGTCAACGGTAAACACTGAGTTATCATGTCCGTGCATGTGATGGGCATTAGCCAATATATCCTGATGATTCTTTTGTGGGACATCGGTCTTCTTGCCCTCCAGCATGAAAACGGTAATGAAGAACAGAATGGAACCTGCATAAAACAATGAATTTCATTTAACATATTCTGTACGAAAACATTAAATCAATTTGGCTACTTACTAATGCCATAGAAACCGGCATAGAATATCATAATAGAGCCGCGATAGCCCAAGACCTTGGCCACGGGATCCACCAGAATGGGCAAATTGCCACCAATGTTGTTCATGACAAACAAGAAGACGCCAATGGTGGATGAACGCACACGCAGCGGCACAATTTCCACAACAATGGCAAACACAATGCCAAACCACATTTCGGCAAAGAAGTAGCTCAAGCCCAGAGTGATCATGGCCCACAATGGATCAAAGTAGACAGAACCAAAGGCAGGCAAGGTAGCAATCAATTGGCTGGCAGCCAACACAAATGCCCTTGAACGTATGCCCATTTTGGCAACAATCTTATCAGAGACAATGCCACCAACAACTACACCGACACTGCCAATGCCAATTGTCACACCGAATAGCCACCAGCCAAGATCCACGTCAGGGAAATATGTATTGTAATACAGATCGGCATTATAGGCAAAAGTCATGCCACCGCAATGACGTATAGAGGCGGCTATCATCAGCATGATCATGGCTGGATTCATAATTACTTTCCAGAGGCTAACGGGTTTACCATTGGCCGTCACCTGATCGTCCTCGGCAATGGCTTTGCGTTCAGGCTCCTTCAGTGTGGTGCCCGTTAAAGCGGCCACAATCACAGCCAAAACACCGGCTCCCAAATAGCAAACACGCCAGCCCAAATTCCAGAAGTTTAGCTTGGTTATATAACGTCCTACGGGGAAGGCAATGCCATAGCCACCATAAATGCCCCAATTGAAAATGGCCATGACCAAGGCACGTTTATCCTCTGGGAAGATGTCTGACATAATGCCGGTGGCCAGGGGATTACAGCCAGATTCACTGCAAACAAACCAAATCAAATAAACCATCTACATAGTTTGATTATAACCCAATGCTTACCCAGCAGCCATCAGCATACGCAAGAGGACCAACTGCCAGTATTCTTTGACAGTTCCCTGCAGGATAATGGCTATGCCAAAGATCACTGTACACACAGTTAATAATTTGACACGATTGTACTTGTCGGCGGCAAAGCCCATAAACACGCCAGCAATGGTGAAGACCAGAATAAACGTAGGTCCCGCCAATATCTGATAATCAATGCCCAGGCCATTGTAGTTCCACTCACAGTAGCTGGTGCCATTCATATCCAATTCATAGCAGCTGCTCTCATTGGTAACCGCTGAACATTGCGTGGTCAGTTCATGTCTCAGGAACATGGTTGTATTCTGTTGACACGCATGATCGCCATAGTCCAGCTCAATGGCCGTCTGTTTTGAGGTTACTCCGATCAGATAATGCCCCAGCTCGCCCAGAATATAGCCAATTGTGAGTATGGCCAGCACATAAGAGTTGTAGAAGCCACTCAGCTTTTGTAAAATTGGTATCATTTTGTAGCTGTTTGTTTTATTTGTTTGTTATGGGGGGGTGGAGTATTATATCAGGAAATCTGTTTGGAAATAAAAGGAAAACATTTTTCTAGTAAACAAATACCAAAATGCAAATATGTTCCATTACATTTCTCATTTGTAAGCAAAGTAAATTTTTTTCTTTGTATTGTATCTTCTAATTAAAAGTTGGTGACAATTTGATAAATAATCTTTTGGTGTTTAATTAATGAGTCTTGTCAGTGTATCCCCCCCCTCAACACCTCAGAGACAAAGTTAAATAATGCATAATATGATCCAAACATGTCGTTTTCGTGACTAGAATTCGAAGGTTCGATAAAGAATATGGCTTAAATTAAAAGTGAATGTGATTCTAGTTCTAGAGTAAATAAGACGGATTTAGAAAGCCTTTTTATCAATGACTTTGTGTGGGTTGAATAATTTCGTGATTCAAAAAGCGGAAGAAAGTAAATCAAGTACAGTTGCTAACTAGGAAAGTTCTCTTTAAATTCATCATGAATGAAATTCTCATTACATCATCTTAAAAAACAAAAAAGTTAATTAAAAAATACATTCTGTGTATTAATTAGCTTAGGCATTTTGGTAATTATTCAAGTTTCAAGCTGCGTTAGATGCCAACAACCCACAACTTTAACAATTTAAAGTCCACAACAACCAAGTCAACGGCGACGAATCAACAATAAAAGTAAGCAAAAATAAATATACTTTTGCCAAAACCAAATTGTTTAAAATTTACTTGAGCCACAAATCTAACTACATACACCTGCTGACTGCTGTCTATCTCAGGTCAGGATGTATTCAAAAAAGAAGAAAGAAAAAAAAACAAAACATTTCTTTAATCAATCAAGTTAATTTATTTTTGGTGTTATTCTTCTATTTCTCAATTTCAAATAGTTATTCTCTTTACATTTTTGGCTAACAATTTGTTGTACCTTTTGAGTTATCTGACAGGCAAGGTCATCAGCGGGCGTCAACGTCAACATTTGAGCACAGAACATTAGAGCTTAACATAGAGCCAAAGAGACTTTTGGGTAACAAGACTGCGAATTGTGAAGGTTGAATTGTGGCAGGCAAAGCGGTCAAAAGCATTTTATTTTGCCGGCTAACATTTCTAGTTTTTATTTTTTTCTTACAATTCACAAAAGCAACGAGAATGCGGATGCTTGGATTGGTCCGGTCATAAGGCATAATAACCACACTTTTGACCACTAATGGGTTAAGTTATTTTCAATTCCAGTTTGGTTGATCGTTGAGTTTCTTTATAACAGCAAGTGGACAGTGGCAAAGATTGGTTGGATTGGTTTGCTCAAAGTCCAGAAACACTTCTAATTGATTTATTCATTGGTAATGGCAATGGAAGTATAATAATTTTTTAAGGCTATTTTTTTAATTCCTATAACTATAACTTTTCACAATTTAAATCAAGCATTAAATTTATGTAGATTATAGACAAAAAAAAAAAACAAGAATAGAATAAACCGTAACTTGTTTTGGATTTTGCTTTTATTGTTTAACAAATAAATGCAATTTTCATAATAATAATAATGGCTTAAAGTTTTTACTATTCGTCGTCGTTCATTCCTATTGTAAAGCTCTTAACCTTGCTTGTGTTTATTTTGTTTTTTTTTTTTTTTTAATTTTATATTACCATAATATGGTCAAATGTTCGGACATTTATAAACCCATAAATAATACAATTATATAAAGATTTCGTTGATGTTTTATTATTTTAATCTGTACACACATCCAAGCCTAAGAGGAAGTCAAATACAAATAATTCGGTTTTATTGTTTAACGTGAGAACCTTGACTAACCATAAATGATTACCCAAATTTTTTTTGGATAGGAAGTGAAGGGATTAGAAATAAATAAATGAATAAATAAAATTCCTTTAACTCCCTGGCAGAACTTGCTAGATATTTCTACTTCATATCCGCTTAAGGCTGTCTGAGATTATAAATTGCAATTTATGAGTTTCTAGTTCAATGTCAAGGCCTTCATTGACTCGTAAAGTAGAAAAGAGATTGAGTTGGAAAGGGAGCAAAATAAAAAAACCGGTGCTTATACGTGACTTGACTCGACTTGACTTGCTTTCTTTATAAAATGTATATGGCCAGTGTCAATCATTTTTATGTTTCATACAATGAAACTGTTTTAAAAAAATATTGCATTTGATTAACACCTCTGACTAATTAATTCCTTCTTTTTTTTTTTTTGTTTTTGGTTTTTATGGATCACAAAAATTTAAGTGCAACATTTTAATGGAGCGTTAACATGGCTTTTAACATTGCATATCTGAGCAGTCTTGTGAAATATTTAAAAATCATGCAAATAAGCTTTATTTATGGTACATAAAATAAAATAAAATAAAAAAAGCCTTGTCATGTAGCCAAACAACTTGTGGACTTGGTTCAATTGTTCGTGACCAGATTAGAATTAGCCAGAGTCAAGATTGATCGGTCATTTAAGAACCAAACAACCCACAACAATTTTGGTCCAGTGACTAATTTCAAGTTAAATGAATTAAATCTTGAATTAAATTCTGGGGATTTTCTGGGCTGGGTTTTTGTATGACAAATTTTATTTAAAATCATTTCATTCTGTTGATTTTAAAATTAAACAGCTGTTATGTCAATCTTTAACCATATGTATGCTAATCTGATCTTGGTATTATATAATATTAGATTTTATTAAAACTTAACTTGGCAAATTCAAATGCGGTTTATCATTGATTGTTGGCGAAGGTGGCTCTGACTCTGTCTCTGTTGTTATTATTTATTATTATTGTTGTAACCGCAGTCAAGGTTAACTGGCGTCTGATTTGTCTACTTGGCTAGCCTGCAATTATGGCTCATAAAGGGGGCCAGGGGGGAGCACTTAGACAGTGACTAGGTGGGGCGTCATCAGATGCAAATACAATGGATTCAAGAGTTACTAACTGTTCAAACAGGTGGCACTTTTATTTAATTTCCACAAGAGAGTCTTTTGTGTTGATAAATTGTGTATAAATGTTTATTAATTAAATCAAAATCAACTCAACCGGGCAGCCTCAAAACAGGTGGCTATACTTCTGATAATAAACCCAATTATATAGCACTTAAGTGTCTTGGATATTTACCTTATGCAGATTTAAAGATACTAACAATTAGTGGCCTTAATGGCTACCAGTTGACGCCTCATTAAAAGTCGAGTCAATTGGCTTTGGCAACGCCCCGAACAATAACAACAACAACAAAAATAAGCAACAAGTTCAAATCAAGTGACTTGTATTCAATTTGATTTATGTAAAACATATGTAACATGCTAATTGTTCTAGTGCCACAAATGGGCGTTCAAATCACTCCTCCTTCTCATCATGCAAAGTGGTTTGCTTTCTTGCAACAATTGATTAAGCCATCAACATCAACTTGAAAATGATAAGTATTTAAATTAACTGATGACATTAAATTGACAACTTTATGATTCAAGTTGCGTGTGGTCAGTTTTCAAGTTGGTCGATCGCCAGATGCTAAATGATTCCATGTGAGAGAAAGTGAGATTTTAGCAATCTCCATCAAGGTGTTAAAACTCAATATTTGTCTAAGGAAATCAAATTACTCAAGTTTTTCAAGTCTTTAAAATAGGCAGATCTTTCCCAAATGATGCTGAACAGTTATTCAAATTATTAATTAAAATTATAAAAAAGAATTGTTAACATTTTAGAAATAAATCTAGAAGAAATCATAAAAAAAGTAAAGTCTCTATTATTCGTTGCATATTCAAATATCTGTAATTAATCCAGTTCACTTGCATTTCTAATTTTTGATATATTGTTCAACTTTCATTACTGAAATTATTTGCTTAGTCTAGGCAATATAATTGTTTAAACGATTTAATATTTGCATAAATTAATATGCGGTTGCCACCTGAATAACAAAACAAAACAAAGCACAACCAAATGCAAACCACAAAATAATAAGAAAAAATAATAATAATAAAAATACCTATAAAAAAAAATAAATAACATCAGGTGGTGTTTGTTGGACGACAAAGTTGCCAATCATTGTGAATCTTAATCATCTCGATAAATCTATATTCCCTTTAAAAGTTTTTCATATAATAATTGCATTGTCTGCGAATGCAAATTGACCGATTACCTCAATGATAATTTCAAGTCATTTTAGATTAAATGAAAAGGGAAATAAAGTTTAACAAAATATAAAATATATTTAATTAATTTTTAATTGTTTGAACTTAAAGCGGTCGGCAAATTAAAGTCATAAAATAAAGTAAATGTAAAAGCATTAAAGTGGACTAAAGGAGAGTGTAGAATGAATACAAAATACTCTCTAACAATTTTTAAAGGGTATTTGTCTACTTGACACTTTTGTAAATAAAAATAATAAATTCTAAGCTATACAAATCATTAGGAAATAATGGACTCTGACAGTTAGTCAGTCAGAGTCATAAGTTATGATTGAAAATGAGTGTAGAACTCGAATTAGAATGGTCTCTGTCTCCGTCTCCGTCCGGTTGGTATTTGGTTCTGGATAATTGAGCCAGGTGCTTGATAAAGTTCAACAATTTCGAAACACACACACATACACCCATAATAATAAACAATTAACGAGTATTGAGAGGTGTAGTGGCAAAAGTGATAGTAAAAATTGTTAAATACATTTAAAAGCAATTCACATAATTTGAGTTCAATTTCAATTGTATTCCTATACATTATTTAATTATACATTAATTTTGAAAGCCATTGTTTTTTATGAGTTGCTGTTCAAGAAATCTTCAAGTCTTAAAGGGCAAAGAAAGGGAAACATTTGGAATTGGAATGTAATTCTAATTTATTCAAGTACTAAATTCCTAAAAGGTAGTCACAAATCTTAGGTAATGAATTCACCATGACTTTGACGATAAATATACAATATTTATATGGCATTTAGTATATATTTTTTTTATCCAGGTTTAGAACATCTTCGTGACTATTGGTTAACCGCCCACAGAGATTATGAACTATGGAACCTGATTGAGAGAATTGAGGGGATCTTAGCTTGAGTTTGAGTTTGCCCACCTGTTAACTCTTTCATAATAAAATTATAAAATTTATTGGAATTTTCTGCTTCGACACTTGCCGAGAGATTTTATAATAAATCATTGAATTGAAATGCTTAATATGTGGTTATTTAAATTGTGCTTTTAATTTTCAAGATAATAATAAAATTTATATAACTGGTTCTTCTTCTTCTACTTCCAATTAGAATTTCTTTTCTTTTTTTTTTTGCCTTTCTAGTTGATGACTCTAATTTGGTTTTGTTTTTGTAATTTCAGTTCTTTGAATTGTCATTGTTTTTAGATAAGATATAGGAAAACATCTTTGGCTAAGGGCGTGTAAAGTGATGGGCGTGTCTGTGTTTTTAGTTGTCTACAGAAAATTGTATTTGGGAATTTCCTCTTGAAATGTGTATAAGTTTTAACAAAACTTTTTCTCAAGTTTTACTAATTTGTTTACAGAATAGTTTGTTGACTGATTCAAAAAACTATGAAAGGGTAAATATTGGAAAAAATAAATTACAAATAAAAACAAAAACCAAAAGGGCTTGACGAATAGAAAATGCTCTTAAGTGGAATTAAAAATAAATCAAAAAATTCTAGTTTTTTAAGGCAATTTCCCATAAACTTTTTGTCGAATTTTAAAACATTTTTAGAACAACTTTTTATACTATAATTTTTTATATAATAACATATACTATTTTTTAACTTACATTCAACAAGGTTCACGATGATCCTTGACACCCAATTAATTTCTTTTATTTAGTTTTTCAAATTGTAATTAATTGAAAAGTAAAAAAAAAAACACCAATAAGAATACACAAATCTATTGAATATATTTTTTTTGTTTTTAGGCACATACAATTTTTTCTAATTAGCCAATGCCAAGCAATTGGCTGAGATAACACGCGGAGACGATCTTCACCAATCAAACATAAAAAAAATATATATTTATTTAAACGCTGAACTTGTAACGAAAAAAATGATTATCAAGTCCGAGGGCCTCTCTTTTTGGACACGTCCAATTGGTGGCGTATTGCAAACAGAACTAAAACGCGACTCTGGCCAGCGCCGTCTTAAAAGGAAAACCAAAACCGCCCAAACGCCGCTGTTGACGTTGTGCGGTGCGGCTCAGTTGACGCTCCGCGCAGCCGTAAACAATATAAAAAAAATTTACCATATACACTGAAGAACCAAAGCATTCGCAGCAGCAGCAGCGATTGCCAACGCTTTGAGCGACACAGAGAGAGAAAACGAGAAGAGAGAGTAGCAATTTACAGTGATCGTTTGCTGTGGATCTGAAGCTGAGCCCTGTGTGATTTTACACTGCTTAACATGAAACAATTTGACTAATTTGCCCAGAAATTGGCTGATGCTCTTTGGTCCTGAGAAAATTAGGTACTCCTAAATATACTAAGAATTTTATTTGCTCTCTATAATTTTAACTGGAATTTATTTTTTGTTATAGATTATTGTGATGTCTAGAAAAATAATAAAAATGCAATTGCTTCAGTATTAAATTAATTAAATTGCTATATTTATTTCCCAACGAGGATTATGTTTTTTTAGTACCTGTATTTTAAAAAAATATATTTTCATGAACTAAGCTATTTATTTTATAGGTAATATTTTATTCATTTAAAATAAAGGTTGTTTCTTCATTTGCTTGGATTTCAAAATTATGTTGACTAGTGTTTTTAAAAGCTATGGTTTTTTTTGTTGTTATTTTTTTTTCTGTTTTTGCTTGTTTTTTAAAAATGTTTAAACCTTTTTAAACCTTTATTTGTTGTCATTTTTGTAATTATTGTTACTTGGTCAGCAGAGTCATAAACATTTGTACCAAAAATAGTTTATAAATTCAAACAAAGGATCAATTTATTTCAAAAAAACACAAAAAAAAAAAGACCGGCTCCAAAAAAAAACCCCAGACGTGCCTTCTTTTTTTATTTTAGAATCAGGGTTTTATTATTTTTTATGAGTGATTAATGTAAGTTTAAATTTAGGGATTAAAGGTGCTAAAATAATAAATATAGAAATAATTTTCTCTCTCTCTTTCGCTCGCTGTCTTTAATCTTTCTGGTACATTTATTGAGTCTATTCAAATTCATTGATTTCTTATGAAAAAAAACCAGTTGATTATTGAAAACAAAAAAACCACGCAAAATCTATAAAAACACAGACTGAGAGACAGATGAACAGACAGAAACTCTCAGAGACGTCATCTCGTCATCATTTCGTAGTTCCCCCAACAAAACGACAATTTGTTTTTATTTTTTTGTGGATCAACGTCAAGAAAACACGCACAGACACAGACTCATAGTGAAAGAGACTCATGCATATGTATTATTAATTTTTTTTTTCAAGATAATATTATGATCTTGTTATTTACTTATATGTATCGGGGATCTACCCGTTCCCCACCCTCCTACAAACGGGCTAACTACAAAAAATCTTTCCAAGAAATCCTGTTTTGCCAAGACTTTCATGATTGAGCGTCCGGGGCCCTGCAATTTGGGGATTTTCACTGCCAAACCAAACCAGCAGAAGAAGAAAACGAAGAAGAAGAAAGGTTGAAGGCGCATGCGTGTTGTTAACTGGTGCATTGATAGCATCGCCAAACTGACTCACACAGCTTCCCATTTGGGCCTGAACTTGTTTCTGTGTTTCGGTGATTTTTTTGTTTTTTGTGTTTTGTTTTTTTTTTTGCAGGTGCTTCTTTTGTACATTTCCAGTTAATGTTGTTTGCTGGGGCCCATGATGATAGCTTCTAGTGACGTCTAAGCTTTGTTAAAAATTCAGAGGGGAAAGTTAGCTTTGGGGCGCCGAAGTTTACATACTTTTTTCAATTGCAGTATGGGAGCAAATATAGTTCTAAATATCTTGTAAATGAACCATGGTATGTTCTCGTAGGAATCCTTAAAATACCTTTTTGGGGAATTTTTATTTTCACCGACATGTTTCTTCATATCTCCTTGGCTCTTTCAGATAAATTAAAAATATAATTTTTCTTTAATCAACATTAAAATTACCTTTCAAATTAAATTTTAAATGTATTTTCTAACTCGTCTGAATTTTACCTTTTGTTTGATATGCCATTTGTCCATATTGGGGCATTTTTTAAAATAATGGAATTTGCAATAATTTTTCAAAGTTATTTTTGTGGTACAACAATTTTTAGCATATATTTCAAGAACCGCTTCAAATACTGGAATTTTTATTGCATATCCTGAATCGCCTGGAAATTCCCTTTCGTTTGATATGCTGTTTGTTTATGTAGGTCCTTTTTGTCCTGGTGAAAATAGTTAATTTCCCACTAATTTCCGTGAATTTGTTTTTCATTATTTTTCCTACAAGAAAATGGTCAGATATGGACAAACGGCATATCAAACAAAGGAATATTTGCAGACGAATCAGAATATGTCATTTGTATTCCAGTATCTCATGGGGTTCTCAAAATATATGTTAAAAACTGTTGCTCCCAAAAAAAATTCTCACAACTGACTGCAAAATTTCATCATGTTAAAAAATGGCACCAATATGGACAAATGGCATATCAAACGAAAGAGGACGTCGAGTGGAGTTAAGAAATGTAATTGGTATTTCTCTATCGTTGCCAGTTCTTTAAATAATTGCAAAAAATGAAATTTAAAAATAACCAAATTATACATTTAGTTAATTTGTACAATTAATTTTTTTGTAGCATACTTTTAGTTGCCATTTACAATTGTCTACGACATCTTCTTCTATGTGTTACAAACTTTGTGACAAACTGAATATATGTATTTTTTTGAAAAAAGTATAGACAAAAAAATAACATGGCTGGGGCGTGTAATTTGTGGGTGGTTTGGTTAGTTTTAGCTTGGTTGTGCTGCGCTTTTGGTTTTGGTTGAGCGCACGCACGTAGTTTTCAAGGCGGCTTTCGGTTGGCAGCTCTAGTTAAATGCAGTTGATTTTTTTTTTCTTTTTGGAACCTTGATTGACATGGTGGCATCGGCATCAGAATTTTGCATTTTGGTGTTTGATTTGAGTTTTTTGCAAGCTTCTTTTCCACTAACTTAAAGGTTTTTTGCCATTTGACCTTAAAGTATTTTGTATTTGTAACGTTTCTCAAATTATCATCAAGTTACTAATAAAAATAAAATATAAGTATATATGCGTGTTTAAGCACCTGCAATTTTCGTTATGATTCATTAAAGAGCACTCTAAAAATACCATAACATTTTTGTTTGTTTGTTGTTTCTGTTGTTGCTGCATTTGATTTTAAGAAGAGTGTCATCAATTTGGAAAGTTTAGTACAGAACCAAACAATCACCAACCAACCATGGACGCTGCTGCACTTCCTCAACCGGTTTTTGGATTTTTGTTTTAATCATCAATTAGCAAACTTTATAAGCATTCTGCTCCTCTGTGTGTGTGGTGTATTTTCAAGAGCGGAAAGTTGTGAAAATTATATTTGATTTTATGAATCTGGTTTAATTCCCCCATAGTCAGTCAATTAAGTGAGAGGGCCTGCTAATTAAATTAATTGCATACACATATTTTTTTAATGCCTCATTGGAAAGTAACATGTCAAACCGCAACAAAAAAAGGCTTCCGGTTTAGTTTTAGTATAAATTTAAAAATTTTACGATTAACGCGCGCTTTCAAGAGGTATGGCAGCGCTATTATTGAGCAGTCCGGCAAACTACCAGAGCTGTCTGGCATTTTTATCGGTTTAAGGTAAAAGCAGATAGGCGGGCAATTGGCAATCAAGAAAAGAGAGTTCAAATATTTTTGTAAGCCATAAAAGAACATATTTTAGTTTAAAAAAAAAACTATATCACTCCCTTTTGGAGTGCCAGTTGATGGCCAAGTCCCCCTGTGTTTTTTAGATTTCTCATATTCAATAAACAATCCTTGCAATATATTAATTGAATTTTTTTTGGTTTGTGTTGTATTCTCTATAAGAATGTTGAATTAAAAACATTTAAAATTAGATCTTCTCCGCTTTACAGACACACACACAAATGGTCGTTTCTTTTTAAATAATAGAAAAAAAAAAGTTTTTATTTCATTTGTTGGGCGGCTGGCGGCATACATCGCCACCGTCCCCCCCGTTCCACCACAACACAGGATGATCTTTTATTATTATTAAGATTGTTGTTTTGTTTGTTTATTCAGAACGCAACATCTTCTCCTTTTGACGCTGCAGCTTCTTCTTGGAGAGCTTCTTCTTAGTGGGCTCGTCGTCGGTGGTCTTTGACACGACCTCCTCCTTCTCGGTGAGAATAACCTCGACGTGGCAAGGTGAGGACATGTAGGGATTGATGCGACCATGGGCACGGTATGTGCGGCGACGCAAGCACTGAGCACGGTTCACCTGAATGTGGTCGACAACCAAGCGGTCGACATCGAGTCCTTTGTAGTCGGCATTGGCCTCAGCATTGCGCAGCAATTGCAGCAAGAAAGTGGCTGACTTGACGGGCCAGCGACCTTGTGTGGTCTTCCATTGCTTGGCCTGGGCGCAACGGCCTACACCGCCATTAAAGCGACGGAATGGCACACATTCCTTCTGATCAACGACAGCCTTGAGGAAACGCTGAGCACGACGCAGTGGCATGCGCTTGATGGCCTGTGCGGTCTCGTGTGTATTCTAAGGTATAGAAACAATTAAAATACATTAATATTTGCACATTCATTTAATTGCAAGTGTAAGTATATTTATTAAGATTTGCCAGTGTGCCATGGATCAGGTAGAGACGCGTGCATTGAAGGCCAACACGCCGCTGTTTTTCCAAGACTTTTACTTTGGGCACAAACGTTTTAACAATCGTTTACTGGGTTTAAAGCGATCATTTTAAGCTTAATTTGTGTCCATCAGGGGATGCCAATTTCAATGAGCCAGGGATCAGGTAGAGACGTGAGCATTGAAAGTCTCAACGCCGCTGTTTTTCCCTGACAGCAAAACTTTAATTTTGAGCACAAATTGAAATTGTTGTCCTGTGTGTGTCAGTCAACAATTAAAGAATTCTATTTGTGCTCTGAAAATTGATCTATATTATATTTGTACACAAGATTTAGAAAGAACGTTATGGGTAAAATAATCATTAACGTTCAGCTGATACCTGCAAGTTTGTCTAGCAACAATTGCAAAAGTGAAATGCTGCTTAAGCGGCAGACACACACCGATTTAAGTTGCACATAACCACACTTTTCCACACACAACAACAATAACAACAAAGCAGAATCATAGTGAGAATGGCGTCCAACAAGAAAGAAAAATTAGGTAAAATTTATTAAAACTTACCTTAAAATGCACACGTAGATTGGGACCGCGCGACTTGCACGACTTAGTGGCGTTCTCTGGTTCACGTGAGTAACGGCCCATTGTTTAATATCTACAAATATAGTAGGATAAACATTTTAGTATCAATTCACATCAAAAAAAAAAAACCAAGTACACAGAAAAAAAAATAAAACACAGTTTTCAATCAAGGTTTTTCCATGGTTGGCAATCAATTTTGTATAAAATTTCATAAACATATAATAACTCAAACAATTGCTTGCCATATTTTACGCGTTTTATATATTTTAATATGTAAATAATAACGATGTTTTATGTTTTTTTTAGCGGCTTTGCCTATAAAGCGTACCTCCTTCGTCGTGTACGAAACCGGAAAAGAACCTTTGTGACAGTTGCAGTTGGCATGCTTGACATTTGGCCCAGTGTTGTTAAATGCCAATATTTGGTGTTGCAAAATGATATCGTTGTCCATTTGACAGCCAGAGGTGCTTTTGCTGAGCCAATCAGCTTTGGTCTGTGTGCTGCAGTCTTTGATTTGAATTAAAAAAATAAAATTGCGCTTTAATTTCTTTCGTTTCGTTTTTTTTTTTTTGTATTTAAGCTCTTAGTATTAGTATTATTTCCTTCCGCAGTAACCAAGTGATGAGTGCCCACTTGCCACAACTGACATAAAACGGTATATTCATTTAAGCTCATTTTTATTATAGCGCACTTGTTAAGTTTACTTAACCGCCGTCTGCATCCCCTTCCCCTTCTCCCCCCACTCTACTATATATACCATATACATGGATTTATTACAATGCTCTGATACTGATTCAGAATACTTACAATGCAAATTAATTGAATTAATTCAATTTGCTATGCCAGGGGTTTTATCAAAGAGAGAGAGAGAGAGAGAGAGAGAAAGAAAGACAGAGAAAAAGAGACTAGAATAAACTTATAAAAATTAAAAATCAGTGAAACATTGGGAAGGCTAAATCTTGAGCTTCTTCTTCTTCTTCTTATCATCATCATCAACATTTTAATGCTCTCGTACTGATCGGACTGCCACCCACCCAACCAAAAAGCAACCAACATTGTCGTCGTCGTCGTCTCCAACTGAGACAAATCTAATTTACATTATCGTCCATTGTATTATAATCATCAACAAGCGACGTCGACATCGACCTCAGCCGCCCCGCCCACCTCTCCGAATGATTTGTCCAAAGTATTGTTGTTCCCATTGCTTCTCTAGTTATTGTTGTTGTTGTTGCTGTACCGAGTTCAGTGGTTGGCGCTTCCTAAGTTGATGACACTCAAGCTCATTGGCGATCCAATGTGGCGGCGCTCCATGTCAACATTTTCAGGGTTTTGCTTTTGGTCGAGGGGCAGAGCAGAGGCGAACCAAACCAAACCAAAGCTTTGCCACTGCTGCGGCTGCGGCTGCTGCTGCTACTGCGGCAACAACGACAAAAAATTATAATACGAGTAAACATAATACAACAACAACAACAACAATAGCAATTGCAACAATAACAATAACAACAACAAGAAAAATTCTCGAGCTCAGCTCAACTCGGCGTACACTAAACAATGCGAATTTCAGAATTTGATTTTTTTATTTGTAGTGTTTTTTTTTTTATTTTTTTTTATTGTACATTTTCAATTTTTTGCGCCCAGTTTTAAAGTTCAAGCCGCGACATTAACACACGAAATCTCTGATTTATCCGTGCTCAGCTCTCAGCTCTCAATCTATTTATTTTTTTGTGATTTTCTCGAATATTTTTTTGTAAATGTATTCAATTTTTATTTTCAATTGATTCGCATTCAGAGCGTGAATGAAATAAATAAAATTAAAAAAAAAATAAAACAACTCGCAACATTTTATATTGATTAATTAAAATGTAACTTGCAAATTGAGAAACCACAAAGCAAAACAAACCAAACGAAAACAAAAAATAAGAATTTAAATAAATTAATGATTAATTAATCAATTAATAAATATGTTAAATAAAACGACGACCACGACAAAAATCAACTAACATATTTTAATAAATAAATAGGTAAATCGCCCCAAGCACCCAGCCTGATGAAGGGAATTATTACAAAATTTCCGCAATTAATTTAATAACAGAGAGGAAAAATCTTAAGTTGCTTTTCCACTCACAGATATAATCAACAAGTGATTGAGATTGATTCGTAGTAAAACAGAAATTGTAATATTGCAAATGTATTCATTAAATATTTATAAGTAAGAATAAAAAATAAAACAAAACAAAACATTTAGACTGTACCAAAAAATAAAATAGACTAAGCTGACTGTACCAAAATGAATTTAAATATTTTGTTGTTGATTCATTTGCATTTAAATGATGAGAACATTTTTTTTTTATATATATTTTTGTTTGGGTATAATTAAAAATTGGAACACAATAATCAAATACAAACTGCAAATTGTAGGAAAATTAATAGTTCATTAAGAACCAGAAACCATCATATTTCAAAGTAACCCAATTATATTTATTGTATTGTATATATAAATATAACAGGTGGGCTGGGACAACATTTAACAACATTTAACTACACGTGAATAACAAAAAATATATTTATATACCTAGAGAATTTCTAGAGAATTTTTCAGATTGTGCAAAAACAAAAAAAAAAGAATATTAAACGTGACTTTTAAAATAAATAATTGATTAGAATTAACTTGCTACTTAATTTTTAGCTGATTTGTGACTTAAGACATTTTATTTCTTTGTTGCTTGCTTACTAATTAAATTATAAAAATCAAATCAAAAATTTTAGCCAAGTTTCAACAATTTAACTCTCTTTCTCTCTCTTTCGTTTTGGAGTTTTAACAAGAAAATAAATTGATAAATATTTATAAATCAACAACAAGTAAAAATACCCAAAAAATAAAAATAAAATATATATACCATAAAAAGAAATCTGAGAATATCTCCAGCGCAATAACAAATCAAGTCAATTATTTTGAATGGAAGCAACATTGCAGCCCAATAAATTCACAAAAAACATAAATATAAATAATAATAACAACAATAAAGGCAACAGCATTTGGAATTATTATTATTATTGCCGTGGTGGACTTGGAATTGGGCTTCAACATCATCGTCATTATCAACATCATCATCAAGCAAGGACAGCAACCAGAGCAAGGTAAATGTTTCTAAACATTTGTTGCCACAACATTTGTATTTGTTTTCGTAGAATGATGAATTTATTGTTGATAATTACCTCAGTTGGTTAGCCAGGGGGAAAGAAAGCGGAAGTTTAACTTTATTGATATAACTCAAATGATTAGCCATGTTAATTACAGCATATGACGACGATGTTTGCATAAATAATATCTAGAATTACGGGTTTTTTTTTATATTATTCTTGTTGTTGTTGCAGCAGAATTTACTTTGTTTTAATTAATTTTATAGAACGAAGAAAAAAACAAACTATGGGTAAATAAATTTTTAAAATCACAGGTTTTAAAACCATAACAAAAAAGCAGAAAAATAAAAATGTTTTCAAAACAAACAAAAAATAAAACGCACATAATTAAAATGTCCTTCATCTGACATAAAGCTCTTTTATTTCCTCTTTCCCTCTCCCTCTTTCTCTTTCTCATTTTCCTTTCAAAAATTAGGTGAAAAAAAAACCCAAAACAAAATTAAAATTACAAATTAGCATGTGAATTTTGTTTGGTGGCTTTTTCATTGGGGGGATTTTTATATTGTTGAAAATACAGGGAAATTTACAAAATTTATTAATCATTAATTAATTAGAACGCCAATTATAAAGGAATCTCAAACGGAAATTGAAAATTTTCTTTTAATTTTTTGTTATTTTCAAAAACAACATTTTTTTCTCTTTGATAAGATAAGTTAATGTAATAAACTTTATTTTAATGTTGTTTATAATTTAAGATCTGGTCAGGGGCAATAAGGAAATGGATTAAATGAAAAAAAGAAGAAAATCCAAAAGTAAACACAAAAAATTCCGCTTTATTAATGCAATAATAGATTTCACTTAAAATATATACCTATTTATTTCACTCTCTTTTTAAACTCTTTTTCAAGATCAAAATATTAATCACACTCTTTCTACTCTCTCACCTCTGTCTCTCTCTCTTTGTATCTTTGCTTCTCTTTGCACATATTTCTGAGTAGTCATGAAAGCGATTCATGGTCAGTTTATTCATGAAAAGTCAAGTTCAATTGAATATATATATATATATATGTTTTTTTTTGTCATGATCAAAAAAAGCCTTAAAATTATAAGTAGAACATCTCTAGATTTCATTTTAATAGATCGTCAATATTTTGAGTCCTTCCCACTTTTTTCTCCTTTGAGAAATTAAGAAATATGGTTTATAAAGATTTTTCAGGGTCATAATTTTGAAATCCAGGAAACCTGTTTCTTCAATTTATTTTCTCTGACTTTTTCTTTTTTCTTGTGATTTAAAAAGTCTAAAAACCTTTTTATTTTTATTATTATTTTTTTTTGGTTAAAAAATCCAGAAAACATAACAAAATTTATTTTTTCCTTAAAATCCTTAATTAGTGTTTTTTTTGTCTTAGTCTCTTTGATTATAAAGACTTTTCATGATCATCTCTTGATTTATTTGTGTGTCTTAATTAAATTCTACCCAAAACCTCTTCAGATCATATAATTTATTCATGGTCATCTTATTATTTTTGTTTTTCGGTTTTTTTTGGTTAGTCCAAGTGAAAAATTAAGTGCATTCAAGGCCCTCGTCCATAAAGCCAGCTGATCTCGTTTTGGTTTTTATTGTTTTATGGTCGTTGGCTCGTGCCTGATTCTTTGTCAAATAAACATCAGATATATATATAATTTTTTACCTACCTACTTATTTTATTTATTTATATATCTTAATATACCTTTGCCCTGTAAACAAACAAAATTGCGTTGCAAAAAACAGTTGGAAAATGACAAACAACTAAATCATAACTTAAAATAAAAAACACTTACAAATGTTGCAATGTAAAAAATATTAGTTATCATTTTAAGCCTATTTATTTAACGTTACAAACTTTATTTTCTAGTAGTGACAAGTAGCCAAGATTTAGTGTGCAAGTTTGCGCCACAGATTCTCTATCTTTCTCTCTCACTCTGTCTGTGTCTGTCCGGACCGGGAACGGGAACGATCGACAACAGCAGCTCTAGCCAGTTTAGGCTGGTTCTGGTTCCAAATTGAATCGCATCGAATTGATTTCAACTCAAACCGATTTCCAAAGGCAACAAAAACAAAAAAAAAAACAAAAATAAGAATAAACATTAAATGGAAACAAATTGAGAATTGCTCACCGTGCATGTTTGGTTTTCGGTTCTGTTCTGTATATCTTTTTCTTTTAAGTTTGATGAGTAGTGGGACACAAACATAATTCTCTTTCCCTTGCCTTAATTGTTATTGAGTTGAAAATAAAATATAAATAAAAATATGAATGTATACACAATTCATGGAGAGAACAGACGCACTACAACTCATAAATGTATTTATGATGCTGATGATGATGATGGGTGTACTTGAGCCAAGCAATGTCGTCGAAAAACCCCCGGATCCGTAACCAAATTCCGTAGTCAGTAGCCTGGGTACAAAAGCTTATTTTGCGTCACAGCAAAATTGTCTAATGAGCTGAGAGGCTTAGCAAAACTTTATGATAAGTTTGTTATTGTATCAGTGAATGAGGGATTATTAAACTCAAGTTAAGGGGATATAGATAGGTGTTAATTTTGCTAGTGATTATGTGATAAGAAAGTTACAAGTTCATTTAGTATCTACATATAAAATAAAGAGATTATTTAAGAATTTATAGCCTACTTTTAAGCAGAGCTTAAACTCTGCCCTTCACTGAGCTTCTCAGGGGTTTTCCTGCTTCCTGGTGTGTTCTCTTCAATAAAGCTTTGCTCTTTTGCCATTTGAGTACAAAGTTATATTAGCTTGAGATAAGATTCAGTGTCATCATAATTCATTGTTGGTTGGAGGCACAAGCCAAACGAAACAAAAAATAAAAACAACAAAAAAATAAAAAGATTATGACAAGAGAGTTAAAACCGCAGCATCATAAAACTCAAAGAAAAACACATTTAACCGCTGACGTAAGTCGGCATAAATATATATAAATCTTAAGCTAGGCAAATATAGTTCAACCTGTCTTATTTTTGGAAAGTTTCGGCTTCAGATTGTTGGTTTTGTTTGATAGTTATTAATTTATTATAGGACAGTCAGCAAGATTTTTTTTTTCATAATATTTGAACTTGAATAAAATAAAATTCTTTATTTTTGTGAGTAGTTTATTAAAAGGCATCTTTATTGGAGTTAAATTAAAAAAATAAAGCCTGAAAAACACGAGAGAACGTAAATCCTTCTTTATTTTATATATAGGTGCATATATATAAAATATTTAACTTTTTTTTTTTTTGGTTCATCACGAGTGTTGACAGGGACCATGACCATGTCGGGAGACCATCAACGTCAGTTTTGAAATTGTGTTTCTGTTTGCCTGGTTTTGTGTGTTGACAGTGGTTAAATATTATGGCGTTGAATGGGTCTTAAGGTCTTCTGGATTCTAGATAAACAACAGATGCGCCTACAACAAATTTTATGATTTGATCCTGAGTTATATGCAATGAAAACTAAAATGTCTATAACTATAGGCATTTTTTAATTGCGTCCAAAGCAAATTAATAGATTTTAATCTGACATATGACTAAATACATGTATAAATGTCATTTATAATATTACTTAATTAATATTGTATAGTTGGTAAAAACAATTATGTAAGTTAACGTTTTGTGTAACATTATAAGCCCCAGCTTATACCTAATAAATATTTTAAAAACGGCATAAAAGGTTGCATTTAAATGAATTTTAGACTCTGTACTTTTAACTTGAAAAAAATCCAGAATTTATATATTATTTAATTTGATTTAATAAACTACTTAGTAAGTATATTATTACCTAGTAAATGAATTTACCTATAAGTAATAAAAACAACAACAATTTACACTAGTTTTTATATTTATTGATTAGAAAACTAGCAAACTTTTCTGCTCATTTTGAATAAATTTAAATACTTAAATTAAATAAAATCGGAAATGCTTTCAAAATGATGAAGTAATTCAAATGATTTGATTAGAATTGAATATACAATATAATTGTAATTTTGTTTTAGGTCAAACAACAAATCTGCAATTTTATAAAGGTACAAATTAAGATTAATATTTTCAAAAATCTCTAGTCTCTAGAATTGATTTTAGACTCTTTTGAGTTATCTGTGCAATATGACTCATTGATTTAAATGAATTGAATTGAGGTCTTTAAAAGTAAGTCTTGATTTATAAGCTCAGCTCAAAATAAATTGGTTCAAGAGAAGCTAACTTATAAAATTTCCGAAAAAGAATATTACTCAAGTATGAAAGAAAAAAAAACAAAAGTCTATCAACGTGCAAATACAGCCGACGACATTTACGCAAACTTAAGCATATAGAATACATCGGTCTGTATATCTATATATAGGTATATAATAATTTTAACTGGATATTGTTGACGTAGTCAAAAGTCAGTTCTCTCTGGATTTTAATATATATAGTAAAAAACTAAACAAAAAAAAATATAGCAAGATAAAAACGTTTTTGATAAGAGCCATCTCATCATCATCTTGTTGCTAGTGGGCAGCAGCCGCTACTGTTTTGAGATGATGCTGCAAACAGAGACACAGTTGCCAAGAAAAGCAGAGAAAACAAGACCAGACAAGACAGCACACAAGCGATGAGATGATAGGCGAAGAGGAGAGCGGAGACTGTGTGACAGCCGCCAGCAGTGTCAACCATGCCCGGATGACGATGATGATGATGAGATGACGATGATGCTGTTGACAGAAATGTATTTTCTGAGAGCATAAAGTAAAGAGATTGCAAAACAAACAGAGATATACCAAAAAACAGAGAGAGATTCTTAAGGGGCGGACACAAGAGTATAGATAAAGGGTATTTATGATAAAGGGAGGATTGTGGTGCAGCAGAGCGGATTGGCTGCCTATAAAAACGTTGGTCCAACGCCAATAAGATCGCATTGTCCAATTGTTTTTGGAGCTGCTAAGAGCACTCCAAAACACACACATAGACATCCACATTTTGTGAATATCGTTTGAATATTTACCGTTAACCGCTGAGTACCGTTTACGTGGATTTAGGTCCGGAAGGCAGAAGAACCATCTGTAAGATTGCGAAATCGACGACGACGACAACGACAATACAAGGAATTTTGCAATTCTTAGGTGCGTAATCCTTAAAAGGATAAATGGAAAAATATTCCTAAATTATTTTTTTTTTTGTATGTTTTTTTTTTTTGTTTTTTCATCATTATCAAAAAGTGTTGTTTTCGTTCTTTTTTTGGTTTTTTTTTTTCAATATTATAATTAACCAGCAATTAAGAAGGAAAAAAACAATTTAAAATTAATTTCTTTGCTTCCTGCAAAGGCATAAAAATAAATTCCAACCGATCGACCAGTTTACCGGGCATTATCCCATATTTTTTTATCCCAATACCTCCTAAATTTTGTGCACAGCTGTGTGTTTTGTTGTAGGCAGTTTAAAAATATCAGAAAACAACACAAAATAAAACATTGCAAATTTATGCATTTTGTGATAAAATAATTTAATTTATTGTATTGAAAAATTATGCAGCTTAATTAAAATTCTGTATAAAACATAACAAACATTAAGAATCTTGCAATAATTGTCATAAAAAGAATAGAGAAATCTGTTTTGCAACCAGGAAGTAAATTGGGGAGATTTGTAGCCAAAATTTTCCACTTCTTTTTCTTCTTAGGAAAACAAAAAAAAAACCCTTAACATTTAACCCATTTTTTGTCATCTTCTTTTTATTGCATTTATATTTCGTTTGAGTCGATTCTTTTCAATTAAAAAAAAAGCAACAGTTAATTGAAATTGAAGGAAAAACACTTGGAAGAGAAAACTCATAAAAAACAAAGCCGGCAGCATAAGAGAGAGAGAGAGAGAGCAAGACTATGTCTGAACAAGGTGGAAGTAGGAGTCATTGGGTGGGCGGCAGAAAACATTTTGTTGTTGTTTTGTTCGATTGCTCACATTTAAACTAACAGAAACCAATTTGAACAAGTTTTGGGCACAATTGAACCGAGAAATATCTAGATATATACAGATCTCTATATATATATACATATATATCTAGGTATATCCATGAGTGTGCGTGTGTGATATATACTTTTTTTATGCTGCCACCAAAAGATACCGATTTATTTTAAATGCCCCATTCATTTATTTATTTCATGTTGTTATATTCTTGTTAATGATTTGTTATTATTGTTTTTTTGTTGGTTTTTTTTTCAATTTAAATAAATTTCCATTGACTCGAA
Source organism: Scaptodrosophila scaptomyzoidea (assembly GCA_035078625.1). Classification (NCBI taxonomy): domain Eukaryota; kingdom Metazoa; phylum Arthropoda; class Insecta; order Diptera; family Drosophilidae; genus Scaptodrosophila; species Scaptodrosophila scaptomyzoidea. The sequence goes on from JAWNPY010000064.1 coordinate 106,295, forward strand.
AAAAAAAAAAAAACAAAACAAACAAAACAAAAACGCCCCAATTGATTGAAAGTGAATTGAAATTCATTTGTGATACAAAATGAAAATTGAAAGTTCTGTAAGAGAGACAATATTAAAATTAAGGTTATTGAAGTGATAAATTTATTAACTTGATATTTATGAAAATCTATAACAAAATATGAGTCATTCTGTTTATTTTTTTAATTTTTTAATTTCAACTTACTTTACTGCTTGTAAATTGTGATTATTTAATCACAAAAAACAAAATAGTGTGTAGTTGAAATAAATGAAAAATATTGGGTAGGTGATAATTACACAATTAGTTAAAAAGTCATAAAAAAAAATAAAAAACAAATGCAAAAAATCTGTTTACTAGTCAATTACAGAATTTGGTTTTTGACGCTACTAAAAATGGTAGTTTATTTAAGACTAGGTAATTAAATTTTTTAAGTATATTTATAGATCATAAAACTGTGCTTAATTGTTAATTAGTTTAACCAGCCTTGCCCATTTGGGCACGTGGCTTCTTTAAAAGTTAAAAAAAAAA